>JANHFK010007382.1:214366-253398 GCA_036250565.1 Sibynophis collaris | reverse complement strand
TTTACTTTTATCGCAAGCCTTTGTTCATTGTGAGCCTTAGCTTTCCTCACTTCATCTTTACAGGCTCGGGCTATTTGATATTAAAACAGATCTTTGCTTTTTCTTCTTTTTTCTCTATATCGTACCATTGTAGTCTAATGTTATAATAATCAAAGCAATAGGGAAAACATTCTTTTTCTTTTTTCATTTGGTCCGTGGAAACTTTATAACACTGAAGAACTGATAATTCAGCTTTACAGAAACAAATTGACAATGGTTTTTAAACTCAAAGATGCTTGAAAAAGAAAAAGAAAGGAGAATTTGCTGGACTTTGGCCAGAGGATGGGAAAGCAAGGGGACTTATAGTCCATTATAGTCAAACACTGAATGGGTTCTCATTGAGAGATATAGCAGATGAATGGAATATGAGTTTCCAGGGTTGAGGATTTGACTTAAGGGATCATTGTTGGGTCAACAGCAAGATTATTAAAAAATCAGAACTGCTAAGTAGAGAACTGAGCAGCCTTTCAATCCAGAGCCGCAAACCGGCTCCTGGATGAAAGGTGTGGACTTGGCTCTGCAGACAACTGAAGTTGGTACTGCTGCTAGGATGGAATGAAGTGATGGAGATTATCATCTTTAAGAAGCTCAGGAGAACTCAAGTAAGAAAACAACAGTTTTGAATCAAAGCTGGCAAACATATTGTCAGTTAGCTGAGAGTGGAAGAACACCATCCATTTCTGAAGATTCTGTTTTCACTGCTCTTTTGGTACTGAAAGGGATGATTTTGCCTAGTTGGGTAATGAAATGTCTGCAAGCATATAACAAAGCTCAGAGAGGAACTAAGAACTCCACAGAAATGACATTCAAAGTTATCTTGATATCCTGAGAAATCTGCTGAAAAATAACAATGACATTTAACAGAGACAATTACAAGGTTTTTCACACAGGAAACAAGAACCAAGTACATAGGTATAAAATAGGAATATTTATTGATGATCATTGTGAAAAAGGTCTTGGAACAGTAGTTGATTGCAACCAATATGAAGTATCATGTACCCAAGTTCTATAACATAAATATATGTTATTTAACATCTTTGTGAAGCTACTTGGAATAATGTATCATCAGTATCCATCTGTATGTTTGGAATATATTTCAACTATATGATGAAGATAAACCATTGTTTATCAGCCTTCAAACCAGGCAAGATATGTTGTTGAAGTCCTGTCCAATCCTTGGAAGTGTTGAAAACTAAATTGGTTGAAATAAGCTCAGATTAAATCTCTGCAATGTAAAACTGCTCTTCTTTGGTGATTGGATTGGCTCAGTTGTGGTTCAACTTTTATTCTAGATGAGATCACAGGGAGCAAGTCCATCAAGAGCAATGAGCAATGGTTATTGTCAGAAAGTCTTTTGTTCAGTTCTGCAACAATTATGTACCAGTTGTGGGGCATTTTGGAAGAAGAGTCACTGATGACAGTAAGTAATCAATACCTCCTTATTTATCACTAACATTCCAACCTACATTTGATGTTTTGGAAGACGATTTGGAAGTTACAATTGGTTCAGAATGGAAGAAATGGAAGAAACAGGAGTAACAACTTCACACTAGTGCTACAGCAGCAAGCTGGTTGCCAAATTGCATCTGATCTCAATCTACCTGTTGGTAATTACTTTTGAAGCCCTTCATGGCCTGGTCTATAGATACTTACTGTATCTTCAACCAGGTTCCCTAGGAATGGAATATTTTGAGTATCTGTCCTACATGTTTGGCAGCTTATGACCTTCCTCTCTGGTTGTCCACACCCTGGAATGCCTTGCCTGGGGAACCCATCTGTTCATTGGCCCTAAATAGACACCTGTCATGTTTACTTTATTGAGTTCTAATGGGCTGAATTAGATAGTTTTGGTAATTGGCATTCTGTTGGAGTTTTATTTTTTTTACTTTAATCTGATTCTATGTTTTGCTGCCTTCTTGAGTCATATTTTTGAATAAATATATTTATTTGTATTTTTGAATATTTTTATTTAGGAATAAATACATAATATGCAACAAATTAATTAACAGCAGACTTCCCTTCCTATGCCTGTCCCATTAAGCATATCATGCACTTAGAGTCACTTGTGCACATTTTTGTTTGGTATTAAAGAAAGTGAAGAAAAGCTTGCAAATTAAAGGAAAGTTTTACCTGCTGGATTTGTTTGCACTGAATTTTTAAAAGATAAAAAAGAAACATTGCCAGGAAGGTGGGCAGGGGAGATAGAGAACAGCTGGTGCCATTCCTAGAAACCAGAACATCCTTCTAATTTAACAGAATTGTCTAGGGAAAATGCCCCAATTTATTTGGAGTAAGGATATTTTATAGGAAGGATTTCATATTAGCTCTATGGATGGCAGAGAAAGAATGAAGTCTTCTGTTTTAACCTAGTATGAGATTGAAATAATACAGCATTATTATGACCAATATAAATTGTACATTATACCAGAATAGTTATGTTAAGTCATGGAATGAAATTAAGAAGAATATATTAAAATGAGACAAATTACAATTGACATCATTGGGAAGAATTTCTGTAATAATGCTTTGCCAAGAAGGGATTTAGTTTTCAGTGATTTCATATGCACGGTTCGAGAAAGATTAAAGGTAGATAGTAGAACACTTGGATTTGAGCATCAGAAGTCAGAATTTAAAGTTGAGCAATGCATAATTGATGAAGATGTAGTTCATCAAGCTAAAATGTAAAATACATTTTACAGCTAAAATGTATAAACTTTTATTAAAATTTGAAACAGAAGAAGTGAAAGAGTGTATAATAAAAAGATCTAAGTACTTGGGACATAACGTGTTGATAGTACAGTGAAAAATAGGCGATTAAAAGGATAGAAATTCATGTTATAACTTAAAAATAATTTCTATAAAATGATGTATGACTCAAAAGAATTGTCTATAATGTATAAAAGTACTTCAAATTTATGTTGAAAATGTGGACAACTTGGTCATTTTCACATTAAATTGAAACTAGATTTTTCCCCCTTTGGTTGGGATTAATCAATAAAGAGCCATGATAGATTATTTTCACATTGGATTATTGCTATAAGAGTACTATACAGTATGTGCAAAAATGAAAAGGCTTCAAAATACCCTCAATGGAGGAAAGGTTGGTGAAAAACTAGCAGAGATGGCCAAATTAACAGCTGCATTTACTAGAACCCCTTATGGACTTTTTGCTGAAAAAAGAGAAAAATGAACTACTGATTTATAAGTTTGAAGGTTAGAAAGGGTAAATAGATGATAAATTGATATAGATAAAAGAAAGAAAGATGTAACCTTTGAGAAAGAGAATATAAAATATATTCAAAATAAGAATAAAGAATAAAATTTTATAAAATATAAATTTATAATCTTTTCCCCATTTCCTTTATTTTTCCTTTCTACATTTCCATTTTTTACTATTTTCTTTTCTCACTACTCACTAATTTCCCTTATTCTTTTTTTTAAAAAAAAAACAAGTCTTCAAAAACCAACCTGTAAGACTGCAATGGCAAATCACTTCTGTATTGTTACCAAGCAGGGATATGGTATGGTCAAAAAAGTCAATGAAAAGCCACAATGGTGAGACAGATATTCTGCCTGTTTTTTACGTAAATCACACATAAAAAAACAGGTGAAGCAGTATTGCAACTGGAAGACTTGAAAGAGCTCTTCTATCTTTGGCAAAGGGAAAATGTGCCTCTTTCTCTAATTACTGGACAACTGCAAATATTTCTTTAGAGTTTGAAACAA
Organism: Sibynophis collaris; assembly: GCA_036250565.1. Lineage (NCBI taxonomy): Eukaryota > Metazoa > Chordata > Lepidosauria > Squamata > Sibynophiidae > Sibynophis > Sibynophis collaris. The sequence continues at coordinate 249,633 of JANHFK010007382.1, read as the reverse complement.
ATGAGAATCACATAATATGGCAGAAAAGAAAATTCATATATTTATAAAATGTATTGGCCACCCATCTTACTCAGGGTAACTCTGGGCGGCTTACTTACAGTCATAAAAAGTAAAAACTGTACAGAGATAAAAGCATTAATATGATACAACACACAGCCAAATATGGTGACCTAAATAAAAGATGGGGAAGGAGGGAACAGGGTGGGGAGGTCAGATCTGTTGTTAATCAATCATTCACCTTCACTATGATGCTTCCCCACTGGAGCCTCAAGCCTCCTAGCAGAACCAGGTTCTTACAGAAGGTCAGGAGGATTGGAGTCAACTTCCAACCCTGTGGGGAGCCAGATGTTACAAAGGGCAGGTGCAACGGTAGAGAAGGTCCTTCTCCTGAACTACTTTCATGGAATCTTCGCGACATAGTTAAAATAAAGCATTGACTTTAAAAGATGAACATTAAGAAAGATTAAGCTTTTTGAGCTTTTCTTAAAGTCAACATTTTTGTATATAGAAGTACCTCCCTTCTCATAATTCCAATTTCCTGCATCTTGGATCTTTTAAGACTGCACAGGGTCCATTCATTTCCTTTTCTATTTTGACTGTCATTTATAGCCCTTGAAATGGCTTCCAAGATATTGATAAGTTAGCAATGGCTTTGATTGTTGTTCTGCAGCCCTTGTTATCTCCTTTGGAGTTATTAACAATTATCTGGTGGAGTCAGTGGAGGAGTCTTTGTTCTTTAATAGAATTTCAGGTAGCCTTTGCTTAACAATCATTCATTTAGAGACTTTGAAATTATGATAGCACTGGAAAAAGTGACTCACAACTGGTTCTCACACTTACAACAGTTGCAGCATGCCCATGGTTACATGATTGTGATCTGGGCACTTGGCAACAGGCTTGCACTTAAAATAGTTTCAGTATCTTGCAGTCACATGAACGACATTTATGTACTTTCCGGATGACTTCTGGCAAACAAAGTCAACAAATAAGCTAGCAGGCATCACAAATTGTGATTACACAACTCTTTTTAATGATATGTTAAGAAGGGGGAAAAAGTCAGGTACGGTCACATGATACCTCACTTAACTGCACCACTTAATGATGAATTTTCCAAGCCCTCTTGTGATTGTAAGTTGAAGACTACCTGTAAATGGAGGAAGGAACTATTATTTTCATTTGTTTATAATGAGGGAATAAATTGTTTTTAATGAAGGAATAAATGTCATTAAAATAAAGAAAAAGCCTTTTAGAAAAAAAGCACTTGACCTAACATAAATACTAATTATTAAGCTGGTATTAGTTCTAAACAGAATGTATTGTGCTTTTCACTAAAAAGCTACAAAGAGCAAATCTTGTCATTTTGAGTACCATTGAGCCAACAACTAAGAGGGTCTTATATTTTAAAACCAAGAAGTCCAACATACAGATTACCTGTTGCTTATTTCTAGCTGTTTTGGAGAGTGGAGTTTTATAGTAATAGACTCAGTAACTGTGCGCCTTGATGTGATCCATCCACCCATGGGGGTCACCCCTGAAGGCTCCCTGGTTCAACCCAAATGAAGATGGCTTTGCCGACAAGCGGACCCTGCCATAGCGTGGGAATAATTGTAGGAAAAAGAAAATAGTAACTGTAAATTTAGGTCTGTTCTGTCTTTTTCAATATACAGTCTTCTTGATGGTATACAGTCTTATATGTAGTCTTCTTGATGGTATATACACAGAGAGTACTCAGTTGTCATCCAAACAGGAGACCAGGAATTGCAAATCTCTCCTGTTACTTTCAGCTGGAGATAGTTTCCAGAAGGAAGATTGTATGTTCATGTGTTTCAGACAATTAAAGGACACTCACAATTAAACAGTGGCCAGCACTCTCAAAATGACATGAAAAGCTGTAAAAACATTGGTCCTAAAATGAGGAAGTTAAGACTTCCAACTGTTATAGCACCTGCCCAGTAGAATGATGTATCCCCAGAGAATAACAAAGATGCCATTTTCTATGTTGTTTCAGAAATATTTGAAGACCTGACTATTCTGCCAGACCTTGGGGACAGGGTAACAGCGATGCCCTCTTCTATTGTAGGTGGTTTATAGTCATGCTTTCCTGGTTGGGTGTGAATTTTTTTCCATGTATTTTTAAAACTGTAACTCACTCAATTTATTTATTACCAAAGAAATTATCTGATTTGACAATTATTCAACACAGTTCTAAAATTGATAGCACTATGGAAGTAATGCAAAGAAGGGTCCGGTGTCAATTCATGAAAGATATTTTATAAGAGGAAGTGCTCAGGATACATAACTAGACTTTCATCCCAACTACAAAGAAATTTAAGAAGTGTCTCAGTTATAGTCTTCTGTACTTCAAGTGACACTGTATGTGTTGTTATATTTTTCATACTGTAGATATTCTTGAAGACAGACTGGAAACTTCAGGTATTACAAAATAAGATTGGAAAGCACCAGAACTGGAGGTTAGGAACACCTTATACCAGTTGTATGCTGTCTTCATTGCAGCACGGATAATTTTTGATCCCAATTTAAGGTGCTAGCAAGCTTTCACTGCTTTGAATCAGTCTGTGAGAAAATACCTCTGTGTATATTCTCCTACATACGCTGTAAGTTTATTATCAGATCCTTTGCTGCAGGTTTCCATCATCCTGAGGTCCAACAGTAGCTGCTAGAAAGCCTTCACAATGATGACCTCCAAGGACAGCACAACTGGCATCTGCTTTGTTACTTTTTAGGTGACTAGAACAAAAACAAATTTATTTGTCTAAGTATTTGAATGTTTTTAATGCACACAATTCTAGTATTTGGTTAACTTGTATGATTCCATAGAATTATGCATTCCTGGCCCATGCCTTTGTTTTCATTGTTTATATGCTGCGTAGTTTTTATTTTGAAATTTAAAATACTTTATATATAATTAAAATGGCATATTTTGCACATTTGAAGTTCATTCTAAGCATCTCTAAAATAGTTATGAATGCCAAAACATACATTTTAAACATAAATGTAATGTAGGTCAGCACACTTCTGTACAAACATAGGCATTTGTAGTGACCTCTACATTCATCTTGTCTGAAGTCTCCATTCTCCATATATAACTGGCAGATGGCCAGCTTTCTTGAAGAATGTTGAGGACTGATCAACTGAGAGAAATAATGGCAATTACATCAGAAAGTCCAGTTGTGAATTTACCATTTAAAGCTTTGGAGGTAGTGCATGGCTTCTCCTTTGTCTAAAAGAGCTGAACGTATCTGGAAACGAATTAGGCTGATGTAATCTGTCATGGCTCTCCAGGCAGCCTTTAAGAAAAATGCTGGTTCATTGAAGGTCACACTGTAAATTGGTGTTCAGCTCAAGCGGCCACTAACACAAACACATCACTACATCAATAAAGCTGAGTGCGCTTTTTGTTTCCAGTATCAGAAAAGGATTCATTTTGGAGCAGGGATTCTTTTCTTTTTCACATTGTGACCCTTGTTCTGCATTAGCTGTTTAGTAAAGCCACTCTGGAGCACCATCTGGTAAGTTTTGCAAGTTTTCTTCTGTGGTCCAATCCCCACCCCCACCCCTCCAAAAATAAAAATTTAAAAATGCAGTAAACACAAAAGACATAAAAAGTAGGTTCAGGAGAATAACCAGGGAATTCTATTGCATTAAATCTCCAACTTTGCAGAGTCAAGAAAACGAAAAATCCATTACATTACTTGTGTGATTACAAAATTCTGGGTGCCTTTACAGTTGTGAAACTAAACTAAGATGAAAAATATTTAATTTAATCATGCATGTTTACACAACTTAATCAAGTAAGGAAAATAGAGTAGATGCATTTGAACAACCCAACAAGCTTCCCTAATGCTAAAATGGCTTAGGTTTTTTTTGTGGCTTAGCATTATGTGTATCCAAACTCATTTAGTTAATTCATGGTTCAATGTATTTTACAAATCCCAAAATGAAGCTAATCAGTAACAGGTTAAGTGTACTTTGTGAATGCAACCAGTGGGACATGCTACTAAAACAACCATACATTTATTTGGGCTTCAATTTATGGTTGGGAGAGGCAAAGAATGCTGGCCAGTAATCTTGTTCCTGATTCAGTTAAACCATTTTAATAATTACATGCAGTCATAGTTAAGCTTCAGCAATTCTTTGCATTTTCTAAAATAATAAATATCACTGTTTGAATAAAAACAGAAGCCACTACCAGTATTTCCAGATTATGTTAATATAGTACAGAAAGAAGTCTTCATAGCGATACATTTCATTTGTGAGCACATTCTGTAATCTGTTAATTGATCAGTAGAGTGATTTTCATGAGAAAAAAAATGATTTAAGGAAATTGATTAAACAATTTATCTCTGAGAACTGTTCCTATCCAAAATCTATCCTTCCCCTCCTTGTGGCTAGTTTTTAGGGAAAAAAGGTATCAGAAGAGATTTAGTACAAATAATTTTGTATTTTCTTCCTTAGTACATATAATATACACAGTAGTCAGTACTAAGATAAAATATGAGCATTTTCACACACTCCCAACTCTACATTCCAAACCAAAATATGTTTTCATAAAGCATGAACTGCTGACAGGTGACAGCTACACAGACAGCACAATCATATATACTGTATATATAACAATATACTTCCTTTATTAAAAAAAATACTTTTGCCCAAATTCTTATACATAAGCTTTGTAGCATATGAATAGTAAACTGATACCACTGAAACCAAATTTGTAATCAAATTGAAAGTACTGTAATAATCTATGCAGATTTGTACCTCCATATTGATAGCTAATTCATTTTGGTTGAATAGTTTATTAAAAAAATGACTCCAATCTGGAAATTATTTATACGGAATTGGCAAATTAGACACTACAATTTTATTAAGTAAATATTGGAATATATTGTTAAGTTTAATTATTCTACAGGGATGGATTTCTTTTCGATTTCTGGTTGTTCCACGCCAAAACTGCATATCAAACTTCAGAATCAGCATTTTTGAAACAATTATTTTCATAATTAAACCTTTCTACCACAAGATGTTGCTTTAATTACTTAAGAGATAAAGCAATGTTAGAAAAACCACTGTATCTCATTTCCCTCCCTTATCTCAAAATAGCTACACTTCTGCTAAGGACCCATTCATCCATATGGCCAGTTTTTATTAATCAACAATTGATAGGTTGAGCCATTGGATACCCACAGGTTAGAATGCTACCTACTGTCTACATCATTCTAGTCTTCCTTTGCTTTGTCTTTCCCATGTTCTTTGCTTGGATTTCAAACAAATAAGGTAACATTATAAATTATTAACCTAACTTTTGGAGGTGGGGTGTGTAAAAGGATGTTCTGTGGAGCTCAATAGTATTGCTTCTCTCGCTTGTCATACAAATATACGTACAGGAGTATGTAAGGCACTTTTGGTGTTTGCCTTCTATGTATCTATTTCAGGACTGTCAAACTCGCGGCCTGCGGGCTGGATGTATCACACGGTAGCCACTCACGCCCAGTTTAGCAATGGGGTGAAAAGTCATGATATATCATGCCAACACCGTGATGACGTGAGTTTGACACCCCTGATCTATTTGGTATTGGTCTATGCAAGTGACCTATGATCCTGCATACTAGCAGACAGCACTGTAAGGAAACTGATGTCCAGACTGTTTCCTCTATGCCAGTGGTGGCTAACCTGTCGTCGCGTGTCAAAAGCGGGGGGAGTGTGGGGGGTCCTGTGCACGCGTTCCCACACCCATAATTCAATGCCCCCGTGCCCCAACCTCATGGGACGATGGAACAGTGGGCCCGGTAGGCCCGTTTTTAGCCCTCTCCAGGCTCCAGATGCCTTCTAGGAGCCTGGGCAGGGCGAAACGGCCTTCCTCACCCCCTGGAGGCCCTCCGGAGGCTGGATACAGCCCGTTTCCCGACTTCCGGTGGACCTGAAAATCAGCTGGCCAGCGCACGCATGCAGACTGGAGCTGAGCTAGGGCAATGCTCGTGTGCCCACTGATATGGCTCCGAGTGCCACCTTTGGCACGCGTGCCGTAGGTTTGCCATCATGGCTCTACGCACATGTCCAAGAAGGAAACATGGAAAATTATGCTTATGTTCAAAAACAAATATATACCATAAATGTTCTGTATGAAATATTTTTGTAATGGAACCAAAACATTCTTTTCATTACACATGAACCTACAGTTTCACTTGATTTTCCAACGGAAAGGATGGCCTGTTTGTACTTGCTACATGAAAAAAGTCTTCTCAAAGATGCTTGGTGTTTTTAAAAAAAAATACTATTTATTAATAAAATAGGCAGAGACCTATTTTATACTGACAACTTAGGGCACTGTAAGACAAGTTGTACAGTTCAGAAATGGACACAGTAGCCAGAAATAAAATGTTCTGTAGACAGATAGTGCATGTGCCCTTGTTTTTTAATTGCCTTTGCTCTTGACAATTAAAACTCCTTTCCCCAGGGATATCATTAACCTTCATTAAATTACTTTCTGCCAGTATAAAACAGAATGCTTTAAATTATGCAAAGACAAATAATATTTTATACTGTTACTTTTATCATAGTTTGTTGAAAATGAGCCATTAGTGAAAATTTAGCAGGCAGATACGAATAGATACAAGGTATGCCACTCCCAATCAAATTGATGGCCTCTCTGTTAGCTTCTAGATTTTTATAACAGACACCATATGAGAGTTTGACAGGAAATAACAATATACAGTTGACTGTGCAATACCATGTACAAAGGGAAAAAATCCTGACCTCTATTAGCTACCCTGATCTATTAAAATGGAGGTAACATGACATTTTGATCTGGACTAATTCAAGCAATGCATATCTTTCAGACTTACAATATTTAGTTACTAGCTGTTCATTATTTTGTTTTCATTGTTTATGGCAACACTTTAACTCTGCACACTCAATTCTAACTGAACTGGATATTTTTAAAAAAATAGTTTCATTAAACTTTATTAGCAACTATTAAGAGAACTAGGGAAATATACACAGCTATCTTAAATGATTATTTTTTGTTCTCCTGATAATTGTTATAGTATCCTCAAGTAGTCTAAAGGATTGATCTAAATGGAACTGAGCATCCTGGTGAATTCTCTTTCTTCTTTCCAAGGTGAAATGCCTACCTCTTTAACTTCATGGCAGGGTTGCTATATGCTCATTTTGGTGACAGCACTGTGAAGGCATAACTCTCAAAAGCTACATTATCCAAGGTCATAAAAAGGTGCAAACCAGCAGCATTTCAGAAGCAGCTTAGGTGTTCTATAAAGTGGGTCAGTTTTAGTTTCCTGTAGGATGTTTGACAGGGCTTTCTAGCATCACAGACATTAATCTACAGCCCACCACAGTGCCTTTATGTTCCTTCCTCAAACTACAGTATTGTGTTTTTCTACCCATTAACCAAGGATAAATGACCTAGATATCATGCCTATCAAAGCCTCATTTTTCTTTTACCCTTTTGTTCTTTAATGTACCACATTATCACACAGAGAACACATTTGAAAATATGTTGAGGGAGTAATGCAGGTCTTTGTGCATCTTTGTGAAGCTTCAGTAAGGGTTGAACAATATGAGTATAATTCAGGCTTTTTTTTCCTTGTCTTTTCCCAGACTACTAATTTAGAATATTTGGAGATAGAAAAGCTGGTAAAGAAAGATACAGGGGGAAAGACTGCAGTGATATATTTGTTTCTGTTGAGCATGAATCAGTTGTGATCACTATATTCTAGGAATTACACCTTACATATCATGAGTCACTTTTATTAAAAGCATCATTACTACAGTTGGCAGCAATTTACATCTTATCTTACATGATAGCAATTTCCAAGGTTGGGGAGGGGGGAATAAAAAGACATCACAAAAAAAGAAAAACAAATACATTTACAAAGTCATGTCTGTAAACTTCAAGGCTACTTTAGAGTTGAGGTAATCTGTTTAGCTTTGTGGCTAAAGTAACAAAGTCCTTTAATTTAAAAAGGTACCTGATTTTTAAAAAAAATTGTTTTACCAGTGCATTACAAAATCACGAGACGATTTAACTGTAGTTTTATCCTGCAAGAACCTTTTCAATGGGTAATTTCCAAAAGGTACTCTTCACATTCAACAGCTGCCTTATTATTGCTGTGTCTCAAGACAGAGAGACATTCACACTATCATGGAGATTGTCAGAGAATGTGTGTATATATGTGTGGGTGTGCATGTGCACATTTGTGCACGAGTGAACTTCCATACAGTCAAAATGATATGTAAGAATGATATGCATGTTAAAATTTATCTTGACCTTCACAGCAAAAAATTAAAAATTAATAATTAAATATATAACTTCATACTTCCTTTCAGCAGCACTTCCTTCTATTTAGTGCCACTCTATTACAAGTTGCTGCTTTATAATACCAATGGTACCAAAAGGAAAAAAAGCAGAGCATTATATCAATTTCCTTAAAAAGATAAGGTCACCTCTCCATTTCATCTCTTCTAGGGATAATAAATAATGCACTGCACAATACTTAATGACCAAGATACCTTTTGACTCATCTGTATAACATGACTTTTTGTTTGCTACACTATGTTACAGAACAGCTTATAAAACTAAGTATGGACATTAACTGTGAGTGTAAACAGTAGGACTACCACTTGTCAAAAGTTTAAAACACTTGAACAGTAACTTGTACTGCTTATTCATCATTTTCATTGTTTTCTATTTCATCCCCCCCATCAAGTGAGTCTAATTCTTCACCCTGTGCTATTTCATCTTCTAAAGCAGAGGAATCTGCAGTTTTATCAAGGCTCTCCTCTGCATCACTGCCCTCTAGATTTTCTTCATCTTTAAAGGCAGCTTCTTCAGTTTTATCCGTAACCTTCACTTCACTGGAGCCCACTGCATTCTGAAGTCCCGCTAATGCTGGGAAACCAGGTAGTGTCAATCCTCCCAATCCCGGAGGTAGAAACATAGAAGGGTAAAACAGACCAGGGGCCATCGTTGACAGAAGGAAAGGATTGAAGGTCAGAGGGTTGGCAGGCAATCCAGTGTTGCTTGTGGTGGTAGCAGAGGCCACAGCAGCAGTTGCACCAACAGATCCATTTGCAGAGTCAGTAGCTGAAACAACGTCTGTGCTTTTCTCAGAGTCTTTGTTCTCCTCTTCATTCTCGTTCTTCTTTTCTTCTACTTTTGAAGTGCCATCTTCACTTTCTCCTTGACTGGAAGCCATAGTGGTGTTTCCAGAAGCAGCTGTTATTGGGTTATTCAACAATCCACCTAGTCCAAACATATTGGGCAACCCTGCCATACCTGGCAACATCAGAGGCAGCATAGCAGCTGGATTTTTAGAATCACCTCCAGCAGCAGCAGCAGCTGTCGCCAGTCCTGGAGGGAAGCCCATGAGACCTGCAAGTTGGAGAGATTGTAGGTTTTGTAAATTCTGAAGGCTTGCGAGATCCATTCCAGCGAACAGACTGTTCATTATCAGTGGGTTAATTCCCGATGTTGAAGCTACAGCAGCAGCTGCTGCAGCTGCTTTGGCAATTTCACTTTTTGGCCTTCTCCCTCTTCTACTTGCACCCTCTTCCCGCACCACGGGACCTGTGAGAAGACGGTCAAACATGGATTCTGGAACAAAACCCTAGATGATGGGGAGGGAAAAAAAGCACAAGGATACAATTATGCTTTCATTTATAATGATGCCTGTATACTGAGCATTTTACATCATGCTGCTTACATGATTCACAATTGTACTTAATAAAAGGGTCCATTTATTCATCTTATTTGTCTCCCTTTGATCTTAAAAATCTAGTTATAAAAATTATCCCTAATAAAAAAACTAAGATTTTAACATCAGATTAAATCCAAGGAACACAATTGTAAGAGAAGCCAGATGTAATGTCCAAAGAGCATGACTGAAATTTTCTATCTGATTCTTTTCAATTAGGGATATGAAGAGGTAAAATAGATGTGTGAAGCATTGCAGAAGCGTTATATACGTGCCCTGGTTTTCTTTTACTCCAAAATATGACATTGTTAAATATCAACAGCGTAACTGAGGGAACTACATGGGATCCAAATATGGTGCTGAGTTTTTCACCTATGAATAGGCTTACCAATGAATAAGTCATAGGAATGAAAAAGAAATGGTAAAGTTACATGAAGCATAGATACTTATGCTTTCTTGATTGCATAGTTCTCCACTGTCTCACGTCTTTGTGACCAATGCGCTCACAAGCTGCATCTGGTCCAGTGCAGCAATTTGAGCAGTGGTATGCTGACCTGTTTAACAAGCTGTACTGTTTACCCAATATACTTCTGGATGCATTTCTAAGTGCTGGTTGTCACTTAAAAGGCATGGAGCCCACTTATTTTTGCAGGTAGTAAAAGTTGACAGATTAGGTACAGTCTGGGTTCCTTTGTTTAAACTGTGCCACAATATTTTAATATTGTGAGAGGCTTAAAGTAATTCTCGAGTTTGATAGTACCAAAATTGAATTAGATTGAATAAATAAATAAAGCGGACTGTGTAATTAAAAAAAACCTATTACTTACAGACTGCTTAACAATGTCAGTCCAATCTGGAGCAACAGCAAATTCTGGATTTTCTTCCAGCCATCTTGGCAAGTCTTTCATTGGTGGGGCCATAGCACCACCCATCTAATAATATATATTAAATTTTAATTAAAGAAAAGATCTCTATTTCATAATATAAGCAGTTTAACAAAAGTAGCCTGTTATTTATTTATACATACTGTCACTGATAATCTGAATATGACAAATGACTTATTAATCATTATTAATAAAGTACAAAAAATGTCAAAAAAATGTCAAATAGCTTCAGAATATTGCAACTTAAAATCCAAAATGTTAATAGAATCAAGATTTCTCCTAGCTCATGATGTGAAAAACTAAGAGAAATAAGAAGTCAAACTAGAAACTATCTGGCCTCCAGAAAATCTCCAATGAAGGAGATTGTTGATTCAATACCGATGTTTCAAACAAAATGATACAGAATGTTTGAGATGACTGAGGCATGCCGTTTTATAGAAAAGTAATATAAAAGCTACCTGAAAATTAAATGAAACAATGGGAAGTCATAGAGGAAATTAGTCAGTGCATTACCTTCTTCCCATTCCGTTTATTTACAACAGGAACCCTCTCTTCTCCAGTTAAGGTGTTAATATCCAATTTATTAGGATTTCGACATCTGTGCCGTTTTTGCTTCGGTTTCTGAAATGGGGAAAACAGCACATCTGCACTCTTCTAAAGAAAGGAAAAGGGCAATTATTTCTTAGCCATGAATGCTTAATTTATAAAAATATATGTACAATATATTTTATCACTGAAATAAACATTAACAATAGCATCAAGACTATTACATGTTTAACAGTAATATTTTAAACCTAAGACTTTACAAATGCATTATATAAACAGAGTAACAGAGTTCCAAAAAGAAGGATCCAAGCTTAAGCTTTTCAAATAGGTCAGAGACCACAAAAATAATTTGACACTTTCAATATTTATAACTGCTTTGCTTACTTTAATTATTGTAAAGTGTTTTTAAAAAAATATCCTAGGACAGTGATGGCGAACCTATGGCACGGGTGCCACAGGTGGCACGTGGAGCCATATCAGTGGGCACACGAGCACTGCCCTAGCTCAGCTGCAGTGTGCATGCACACATCGGCCAGCTGATTTTCGGGCCTTCCAGGCCCACTGGAAATTTGGAAACAGGCTGTTTCCGGCCTCTGGAGGGCCTCCAGGGGAGTGGGGAAGGCCTGTTTTTTGCTTTCCCCAGGCTCCAGAGGCTTTCTAAGAGCCTGGAGAGGGTGAAAACGGCCTTCCCTACTCCCCCGGGTGTGGGCACGCATGCACACGACCCACCCATTCTCCTCCCATTTTTGGCACGTGACAGCAAAAAGGTTAGCCATCACCGTCCTAGGAGCTTTGTGACATATAAATAAAATGGTAAAATAATAAAATAGAAGGAGAGTATTCACTTACTGGTACATAACTTGGCATGTCAACGGTATACATGGGGTGCAATTTAAGCCATTCAACTAAATCCTTGTTTTTAGGTGCATCTTCTCCCACTAGTCTGGTCCCATCTTCCATATTAATGACAGGAATATGAGTATCAGGATCCAGTTGCCCAGGAGATGGAATGTTTCTTGCTGGAGGAGGTTCCATTTCTTCATCAAACACTTTGGTCACTTCTGCATCTTCCTGCAGAAAGTTCAAAATTCTATTAACTTTCAACATAATGCTAATTCAACAGGAGTGATGCATAAAATACCTAATTTAAATGGGGAGTACTATTAGCCTTTTAAACAATAATGACAAACAACAGACATTACTTCTTCTAAGTACTGTATGTATAGATATACATAGCTTTTTCACCATTGCTTATACATACTGTACAGTTCTATGGACAAGGTGAGGAAAGGCAAGTAAAAAACATGTTATGATGTTATGTATGGCAAAAAATACATAAAGGCAGTCATTCTGGTATCTTTGTGGTTTAAAGTAGACACATATGGCTATATAGTAAGGATAGACAACTTTTATTTGGACTGGTGGACATATCTGGAATTTTTATATCATGAAGGGTATAACTAGTATTGTAACATAAGTTACCCAAATATTCTGTACAGTTTCACACTCTTCTATTTTAAATGGTTAGTTGGGCACCTGGTTGCAAACAACTTTCAATTAATATTCATGTGATCAATAAGCATTGTTTTAAGTGAAATATTCCAGAGGGGCAGCCATGTTAGTCTTTTGCAAGTAAATATTCTATGACTCATCTGATGAAGCAAACTATGATCCATAAAAGCCTGTTATAATCAACTGATTAATATTTAAGATACCACAAGATTTCTACAAGATTTTCCAGATTTATTTCCTACATTCATTACAGCCCCTTCCCCAATATAAGGAATGGACAATTTCCTAGTGGGTGCCAATAAAAATTAAAAAAAAACCAAGAATTTTCAAGGGCTTCAGGAAAAATGACTGGTGATATTTTTAGAATAGCTGCTGCCAGAATGTTTTTTCCCTTTTTTTGCATTTTGATGAGAATTAAGAACAGATATGTATCTTTAAACTTCTCCAGATACAAAAAATCAGCTCTCAAATCAGTGGTGGGATTCAAATTTTTTTACTACTGGTTCTGTGGCTTGGTGGGCATGGCATGGCATGCCATGACTTGGTGGGCATGGCAGGGGAAGGATACTGTAAAATCTCCATTTCCACCCCACTTAAGGTGAAAGATACTGTAAAATTCCCATTTCCTCCCAATCAGGTGGGACTCAGGAGGCAGAGATTAGCCAGTCAGAGGTGGTATTTACCGGTTCTCCAAACTACTCAAAATTTCCACTAGCAGTTCTCCAGAACTGAGAACCTGCTGAATACCACAACTGTTTCAAATGCTTCAGGAGTAAGTTAATCTTATATATTCTGAAATATTCTGGTAACAGCTAGGGAGATGCATAGGGTCCACAGGTTGGGCCCTATGTTTATCATAATTATGCTGTATTTTCTTTTTTTGAAAATAATATAGTAGAAATATTTTCTTACTGCTGTCAGAGATGCTTGCTTGCTGCTTATAAATAAAAGATCAAGACCTTCTACGTTTTTCCTTCTTCCTCTTCTCCTTTTCATGGGTGGCTCGACATCAATTAAGGAACCATTTAGCAGATGTCTTGTGGGTGTGCGAGAAAGGCCTGCTTGTAGCAGCTCCATTTGACTTTTAAAGGCATCAGATACTGGTGTTGAAACAGTAGATAACAGAAACTTTGAAGGAACAGCTGAAAAAGTTGAGGTAGAGCTTGTTGCCTCTCGTGAGGCTTTTGATAAGTCTACAATTTTTTCTTGCCCATTTTCAGAGACAATCTGTGATTCTCGCAATTGGGCAACCATTTCCATTAAATTTCTCCTCTTGGCTGCCCTTTCAGCCTCAATTTCAATCTTCCTCCTCCGCCTCCTCCGCTGACGTGGAACTGATAAATTGAGTACATCTTCCTAATGAAAAATTAACATAAATCATTATGAGCAATGACTTTACCATAGCTTTTTTAAAAGAAATGTGTTCAATTTTTACTGCATTTTAAAAAACTGGAAAACGCATAATATGATGGCACTGTCCCGATCAATAATATTTTTTGGCCTGACCAACATTAGATAAATTAATGATGGTTTTTCTCTAATGAAAAATGTGTCATAAAAACTACTTTAAATCTAAATGTTATTTATTTTTGTTTACTTTTTCTGGCAAAAGTGGAATTTATTGCCACATGTGTTTTTTGCTGCTATTTTGGCCCTTTTCATTTTGTTAAACAAAACATGCCTTAGATAACTGAGGCGATACAGAGACATCTTCACTGCCACTGATGCTGGCCTGACCAACCATGGAGAGTTCAGCAAAGCTTCTTTTCTGTAAAGGGCTGTCCACAGCTGCTGGCGTATACCCTGGTATAAGCCCCTGGAAATCAAACATCTGGCGTCTATTTACTGGCCACTTTCCCTTCAGCACTGCTTCACAGATGCTGTCTAATCGGTTGATCATTACTCGATCCTGCAAAAGGGAAATACAAAATCTGCATTATTGTATGATTTAACAGATTTACTAATTTTAGATCCAAAGTAATTATAATTGAAATTCTGCATCTGAAAAGTATTCCCAATCATTCTGAAATTAAACTGAATGCACAAAAATGAAGAACAAACATTATTGCTGTTGGTAATCAAAATAAACAAACTGTTGGATGTGCAGTATTTTTTCCTGAGCGTTTGCTGTTACTAGACATTTTAAAACTCAAGCCGAATTGACAAGTAATAGTGCAACTACTACACAATGAATAATATAATCTTTACTCTCAACAACTTTGTCTTAGGTAGGTCAGCGACAACACCATCTGTAATTCTGTCCTAGGAAGTGGTTCTTTATTAGTGTCACTATTAATAAAGTTCAACTTTGTGAAAAGGGTACCAATCTAGAAACATCCCATAAATGTCAGTTCTCATTCCACACCCATTATCACTTCAAGTTCCACTCAAGCATGTATACTGAAACAATTTAATTACAGCATACTCAAAATAAAAGCAAATACAAAACATGCATTGCTGCATAGAAAATACTTTGAATCTTAATTGCATATTTTTTGAACTTTTAAGGTTATACTTTATATAATGCCCTTCTGATTTTTCTTGTTAAGAAAGTTAAATTACTTGACTTATAACATTTGCTTTTAAAATCTGAATGCTGTAAAGATTATGTTTTTGTGTGCTGTTATTGACAGGAACATATTATATTTTCTGCTAGTGGTGTTATTTGTGCATTTGTACCGTACTACATTAACTGATTTACATTATATTGTGAAGTTTATTGTAAACTAGCAATACATTAATTTTAAGCCCCTTTCTGTGGAAACACACAGTTAAACAGTATCTTGAATCACAAATACTTGTCCAAATTAATTATCAATATCTGGAAATTATCGATTGATAACCAGATAGGATTAATCTTCACTAAACTACAAAATAGAATAAAAGCTGCCAGCAGATTTCAGCAGCTGTAGCCAGCTGCTTGTTTTCCCCAGGAATAAGCCTATTATAGCAAGGTTATTTTCCCCTAATCCAGATGGCCCCGTTATGGTGATTAGGAAGCTTAAGACTTTTACTACTTTATTTTTCTCTAGCACCCAGTGAAATCAGAAACTGAGATGTATATGAAGCTAATGCAATTTCACTACGAGAACTTTATCTATTCTGAATTTTAGGAGTATTTTTTAAAAAATGAAATCTATGAGATAGTCTATTAATCCTTGTTTAAGATTACAAAAAACAAAAAAATATAATCCATCTACATTACAACATTTAGGAAATACCATAATATTTATTTTAAGTTGTTGGTTTCTTAATAGCAGGCCTAGAACATATCCCTTAGGTGATAGGGAACGGAAAAGGAAGTCTCAGCCTGAAATTTTACTTTATTTTCCTGTACTATTATTATGCAGAAAAGCTAGAATACCTCTAATTGAATCCTCTTCAGTTGAGAAAATCAGATATGTTTAGCTGCTGAGAGCCAAACCTGTAAATACTTCATATTCTCCTTGAGTGCCTCTCATCCCTCCTAAAGAGAATCTGCTTTATAGCTTTACAGAATTTAATTATGATATACACTATTAAGTAATTCAGAGCTGATAACTTTTCAGAAATCAAATAATAATCATGTTATATATTGAACAAACCTTAGGCCAAAAAGAAAAAGCAAATGTTCTTTCATGAAGCAGCTGGGCTACTGATGGGTCTCCATCTTCCATATAAAATCCATCACGCGTTTCATCCCTTGCAGTGCTCAGGGATGCATTGCTTTCTTCATCAAAATTCTTACCCCGAGAAATCATTCCTGTCGAGAAATAACAATCACCCAAAATTAGTTCCCCCAAATAGGACAGTTATTTATAGTATAATAAATTTTATACGATCGTTAAAGCTTTGATTGAGCTAAGTACTGGGAATTTTCTGTATGTCATAATGGACAAATGTAATTTATTTCTGAGATGAAGTTAGAAGAAAAAATTCCAAGAAATTCTCTTAGAAAAATTATAAATTTTTAGTAAAATTTATAAATTTATGGTATTTTACTTAGTAAAATCACAATAATTTTCTAGAATACTTTCTTTGTTACTTGGATTATATAATTTTATTTTTTTATATTCTATTTTATTGCAGTTCAAAGTAAATAACACAGATGACAGTGCTATTTCTAAAACATTTACATGGTAGCCTTTATTTGTTAGAACCAAATAAAATAGTAGCTATCAAACTGTATTCTCAAGCTTTCTTGCCCATTCCTACTGATCTTTCTTTAAAAACAGCACAGCAATGTTGATGATTAAGCCTGTGCTTAGTTTTCAGCAATCATGAGGTCAAACAGTCTTGGCAAGTGCCTTAAGAACATGGTACATATATAACACATAAGGATTTGTAGACAGATGTAGAAATTCCTTGGTAGGAAAATAAATGTGGAAAGGTTTATTGAAAAGAAAAATATTAAAGTCTTGCATTCCTACTACTGCACTTTAAAAAGTTTTGAGTGAGATCAGACTTGAGAATCTTAAGTCTACTTAAAGAACTGCTAAAATCTGGTCTGCCAAGTATAGTCAAAATAATTCTTAATTTCAGGTTGCATCTACAATTACCTTCAGGTTGTGAAGATTCTTCTGATTTGTCATCATCATCAAGTTTTTCTTCTTCATCATCTTCCGAACCTTTTTCAGAAATTGATTTAGGATCAACTTCTGTATTCAGTTCTGTATCTTTTATTTCACATTTTACAGGCGCAACCTCAACCTCAGCCTCCTCCTCCTCCTCCTTATCACTTTTTACTGCAACATCTGCTGCCTCTTCTTCCTCCTCCTCCTCCTCCTCCTCATCATCATCATCATTGCCAGACTTTTCTTTGGCTGGTACTTTTTCAGCTCCTTCTATTTTAACCTCAACTTGTTCTGTAGGTTTTTCATCTTGTACTAGTGAGGTTGGGATAATAGACATTGACTGACCACAGCAAACACCCAGTGGATTTAATAGAGATATGGTAGTTAGATTGCCACCACCTCTATTTTGAGCAAAATTTTTATGAGAATCAAGAAAACAAAGTTCAGGATCATTTAGAATGTGATAATCTGTCCTGCTGACTCCATGTTTTGCAGCTCCAATCAATAAATCTTTATCATGTTTGCCACACTCCCACCATTCTGGTAAATCCAAACTCGGCTGACACAATTTTAGCCTCTCTGCCAACAGTGGGTGATGGAGAACCTGCTCTCGGACTTTCCTCAAGAGTTCTATACGATATAAAGTTCTAGAAGCACGTTCTTCAGTGATAGGCTCAATCATGGTAGAAAGATCAGGCGGTTCTATAAGGAAAAACAGAGTACATAGAAATTAGGAAGGTTTTAAAATTACTACATATCAAGCAAAATTTTAAGAGTGTTTTTTTTAAAGTTGTATAATATAAATTATGACTGGTTTTCAAACAATTCCCAAAATGAAATAAACCTGATCAGCAACCCTGTCCACAAACTAAAGCAAATGTACTTATAGTTATTCTCTGCTAATTCAAAGAATCTCAATTGCTCTTAATTGTTTCAAACTTGGCTTGGGATCTTAAAGGCCTCAGCTCAGTTGCTGAAGTGTTAGAATCAATTGCTGTGTATTTTCATTTTTATCCTTTACTGAAATATAGTGTAGCATAGCTGTCAAAATATTGGACTAGCACAGGAGAGGTTCAAGTCCATTCTTAGCAGTGGGTGGCTCTGTATCAGATACATTCTTTCAGCCCAAACTATCTCACAGGAATATTGTGGGGAAAACCTGGAAAAGGAAAGCCATCGTTTCTTCCTCAAGCTCCTAAAGGAAAGCCAGGATATAAATCTAACAAAAATAGTAAATAAATAGATAATCCCTAGGTCTATGTGATAGTTCAGAGAAGGGTTCATAAAGAGTCTATTATTAGTCACAACTGTTCTACAGAGGAATGCATCCACTCCCTTGAGTGTTAAAAGTCTAGTAGGAACAAGGGTGCCTATAATAAGCTCAACCTTCAATACCTAAAGCCTGAAGGCAGTTTTTACTCGCATTTTAAAAAATTAAAGATTTTTAATATGAGATTTTTTTTTCTATGTTATTTAATTAGAATGCTACAGTTGCAAACTTATAGCATGTGTGATCACAACTACTGGAAAAAAGAAAAGGGTAAAAGGGAAAATAAACATGGATCCTTAAATATCTTAAACTATCTAAAGTATCTTTTAGTATTATGGAAAACAATGGGCTTGCCTTCATCTGGTTTGGCTGGCATTCGACACACTCGCCTGCACATAGCTACAAAACAACTGAAGTACTTCTCCAAACTTTCATCAGATTTCTTATCAAGTCTGGCAAAAGCTCTGAACTGGTTCCAATCAAA
Source organism: Sibynophis collaris (assembly GCA_036250565.1). Taxonomy (NCBI): domain Eukaryota; kingdom Metazoa; phylum Chordata; class Lepidosauria; order Squamata; family Sibynophiidae; genus Sibynophis; species Sibynophis collaris. The sequence continues at coordinate 230,653 of JANHFK010007382.1, read as the reverse complement.
CTGTTGCTTTATAGGGTCAAAAATAACTCCAAAAGTAGATACAACACGATAAAAATCTGCTTCCTCTCTTCTTGTCCACCTAAAAACAAAGAGATTAGTATATCAGGATACTTCCAAAAGTCCAACTGAATATCTGCTTGCATTCTAAAGACAGTAATTTGTGTTGCAAGGCAATACTCATTTCTATGAGGAAGCCTGAAGAAACTTACTTTTGACGTTTTTCTGTTATTATTGCTTCTCTTTCTGCTTCCAGTGCTCTCACTTCTTCACGAGGTCGCCGTCGACGCCGGTCAGTCTTCATTAGTGCTTCTTGCCTCATTTGTTGCCTTTTATAACTACGTTGATAGGCAGTAATGAGACGGCGCAAGCGTGTAGTCAGGGTTGAAGTACTTGGCCAGTAGAGTTGACCAAAATCAGCACTATTTTCACTGTGCTTGCCTGGAGAATATTATCAAGGTAGATAACAGGTATTCATAATTAAAGACAAATACTAGCTTGCAAAATATCATAATAAAAACAGGTTAAAAAAACCACCTTTGAATTAAAGGAAATTTCATGAAAAGGCCTTTGAATTACTACCGTGCACGATTTTCTTAACTGTATTCCAATGGCAGATAACCCAAAGCGTCATGTTCATAGTCAATCCACTTTGTGTGATTTTGTGTACACTTGGAAATATAGTTTTCACATATTCTATAGCACAACTACAAACAAACTTTAATACATTGGATCACATTTTTATCATTATCCTTTTTTTTTCTTTCATTCATCACCAAGGTTTTCCAAAATCTTACCTGCATGGAGTTCTAGAGATTCTTCCTTGTCAGAAGGTGAGTTTGCAAATTCCTTTGAAAAAAAAGAAAATGTAATGAATAATAGTGTTTCAAGGAAGCACAAGAATTAAATTCCAACACATACACAACACACACAATCATGGAAATCACACTATCTTAAAATAACCTTGTTATAAAGTGTGTATATTATAAATTATTACATCTTACATCAATTTCATCTTTGAATGGAATTCTGGTTGGTTTATATTCCGGGTCTTCATCTTCTCTATCAAAATCACCTCTAAATGAAATAAAAATCCAGAAAATATCAGAGCTAATAACTCAAAAATTTTCCAATGCTTATTATGCAGCATATGATAGACAGTTTTTAAAAAATCCTGAAGCAAAAGGAAATCCTCCTCAACAATACTTATTGTTACAATAAAAAGTGATTATTTTTTAATTATCCTCAACATAAACATTATTTTGAAACATTCCTATGTATGAGAATCCACAAATGTGATGCAATAGGTGAAGTCAGGCCAGCATACACAATGCAGTACGTTTATTAATTTTTTTATAATGTCCTGCTTACCCATCGCCACCATCTGTTAATAGATCTGTCCCTCTCTGCTCAGCAGCAATGGCCTTGGCATCAGGCATGCCAACCCTTTCCAAAAAACATAGAGTAGAGTCTGCTCTCATAGAATTGTACTTCTCATAGCCTGCATTCAGATAAACATAAAAGACCAATATCTATCAACAAGAATCCTTATAGGTTATATTTTTATACTGATCATAAACTAAGAAAACCTTATTTTAAAAATCCCTTCAAGCAGTGATATTGCCAATGAAGATCCCGAAAAATGTGTGAATAAGTGATAGAAGAGAAAGAGAAATATGATAAATATTTATACTGAACACCTAGAGAAAAGTGCTTATGAGGTGCCCTTCTTCCACTACATGTAACCAAACTACCTTCTTTCTGGTCACAATGAAACCAGGGCATTATGCTGGAGATACATACATAGGGAAATATGTAGGATGATGCCTGTCTGTAATATGATACTGATCCCATCATAGTTTTCAGACTACTGTTTTTTCTTACTGACCACATTAACTAGATGGAAAATGGCAGATCCCAATAGTGAGTGGCACCAACGTGGTTTTTAGGCTTGACATGCCTCAGTTGAGCCCACAACAGAACTCCTGTATATAGGCAGAGCAGCACAATTCAATTAGGATTTATTCCACAACACACTCTCCTTAACTGCTGTGCAGTGTCAAGCCAAATTGTAATCATGAAAGATTTTATAAGCCTTCATTCTCTCCTTTAGACAATCTGGGCTACTGAGAATGCTGCACTGAACTCCAGAGAATTGGGATTATAATCAGGATTTGCCCACTGTATATATCATGCCAACTCTACTTCCCTAGTCTTTCAAAGTTAACAAGGCTTCATCCCACTCAAGGGAGCCCATAGTTTTCAGCACTGACATTTGTGAAATATTGCTTGGAACAAAGCCCAGGAGGCACTTGTACAGATTAATAGCAGAGGTTAAGCCCACCATCCACTTTGACACTAACTGGCAGAATTAGTAAATGAACAATGTTGGAAGCAGAGTTTATGGAGAACTGTAAAACTATTTGGCTATTATTTAAACAAATATGGTTTTGTGTTATTTACAGCCAAGAAAGTAATGTTTTCTTCTGAAATATTCTGCAAACATTTAAAAACAGCATCTGATATTTACAACTCGAATACGTTTTTTTTAAATGCAGAAGGAAAAAAGGGAACAGAAGCCAACAGTTCTTTGGAACTATACTTGTTAATATTATGACTGAATATTGGTGTAACAGAAAGCTTTACCAAGAAGCTCTTTTCAAAGTATGACATCACTCACCATGTTTGAACACTCCAATTAAAAGAGATTTATCTGCCTCTTTATCCCACCAATCCATAGGAACTTCTGCATGAAACGGTTCAGGAATCCAAATATCAATCTCACTAAAAAAAAAGTTAGCATTTCCAAATAATTTTAGATGCTGGCATAAGTATCAAAAGAACAAACTTGTATAACTGTAACTAAACAAAAAAACAAGTATGCAAAAACCTCCCCAAATGGTATACTTTCTTCCTCTTTAAAACCTTTACATTAGATTTATAAATTAAAATTGTTCACTGATATTCTGTCGAAATAATTAATTCATGAAATTAACAATTCTTCAACCTTAATGAACAACCAAAATATGTAGCAGTATAATAAAAGAGCATAAACAGATATGTTTAATCTTTAACTTTTTTATGATCATAAATATTCACACAAACCGTGATCATGAAGCACAAATAAACTTGAATTTGCACTAACCTTGAATCAGAACCCTCTAAGATCTTGTCAGCTTGGTCTCCTATAACTTCTTGCCTCAGATAGTACAGCATGCGGACACGCAGCAGGACCCTGGAGAGGAAAACAGAGAGGGGAAAAAGTTCTTAACTTCAGGACTGTTTGCCAACAGTGGCTTTTGGCAGCTGCTGCTGTTCATCCATCATCCTGCCAAGGCTGATTAGCCATGCTGTATGGTAGGCTTGAAGCGTGACAGATGGTGGCACATAATCACCTCTGTGTGGTGCTTTCTGCTGGCTTCCAACAGGCCTGCCTGGCAACCGCTTAGACTGCACAGAGAGGGATCGAGCTCAGCCCAACCCAGGCGCATTTCATTTAGTTCTACCTAGTGCAGCTTGTGAAGTTTAGACACGTACTCTACCACTGCCTCTGAAGTATTGAAGCAAGTTTGTAAACAACTGAGCAGATGGCTTTCAGTAACTGTTCTGCTTCATTATCTCATAAAATTTCCTCAGCTGCTGCCTTAATACCATTTTTGGAAGCACATCAGAAGTTGTAGGAATAAACGAGATATAAAATCTGGTTTTACTACCTTACAATAAACCCCCAGCATGGAATGTTAAGACTTGTTAGATTACACAAACCTTTGCTTTAAAAAATAGGAAAAAGTCAGTGTTTTCTTAAGAAATTATTTTGTAAAAAGTTTTTGCCAAATTTACTTCTCTTATTACCTTAGAAGACAACAGAATATACCATATTTAGCTTCACTGTGTAATTCCTCTAAAAGAATATAAACATTTATTTTGGAGCCATAATACTATATTCATACCCAAAGACCAAATTGATGTAATTAAACATCTACTCTCTTCCATTCTCAACGATGCTAGAAAACTATTAAAAGAAATGTACTAAAAAAGCATATTCTACTTGAAATACTAATGATGTGAACTGGCAATATGTGTACCACATCTGCCCACCCCCCAGTTTTCCGAAGCTCCTCATCCCCACAGAATAATGTTGTCCAAATGGGAAAAAAGCCCAAAGGTATTCCTGCCTTTTACTTGGTTAGCCATGTATATCTAGTAGTTTGGGCAACACCCCTGCAGCTTCTATCCCAGCCCTTTCTGCATAGTAATAAGACACCCTAAAGCATCTGTAATATTGTAAAAGTCTTTGGGACACCAATTTTTAATGTAGTATGCCTACAGAATAAAAAGCAATATCTGAGACACCTTTTCTAATCTAGAAATCATTATACACAAATGCAAAACCATTTTCAATATAGACAGCACCTAGGGAAGCTTATTTTATAGCTGTCTTATATAATATTTACTATCAATTAATAAATGAAACAAATGTACATGTCAAACAAATATGAAAACATAATACAATTTAAAGAAAGAGAAAAGAACAAAAAAGACAACAGAGGCTCCAATAAAAGTCTCACAGCTATAGACCCCACATAACCATGCCAGAACTCCATTAACACTGCCTGTGAAAAAATTCAGGTCTTCACCATCTTCCTGAAGTGGATTTGTCTTTGTATAGAGGAAGTAAGTGATGCTACCTGAACAGCTGTGCTGCTCTTAGACTTCAATTGCCTTGGCAAATAACTGGCATTTCTGTCTTTAAAAAACAAAATACTCCAGAGACTTAGTGGTCTATAACAACCACAACTGCAAGGGTTTTTCAGATGGTCAAGTACATACCAATATGGAAGAAATTAAGAGTTCAGTATTGATGGGTTCAAAATTCTAATAAGAAACTTAGGAAAAAACCAGTCCTCCAACGTCAAGGAGTGGGCCATCCTGTATTTAGCCAAAAAAAGGCCATTTCTACATATAAATGGACCTACGTTACCTTTTGATTTCAGATATTTTAAATTTTTTTTAAAGTTTAATATTAATTTAATGGAACCTTTTGGAATTATATTGTCCTTCAAGTTTTTTGTACTTCTTTCTTCCCTTTTACACACCTTTTCAATTATTTACAACTTATATATTCAAAGTAAAAAGTTCACTTGGGATCATGTTATCCAATTGAACATACCCTGGAATATTTGCTGATGTAAAATATAAAAAAACCCCAACCATTGTTATATTTCCTTTTTTATTTTTAGAAACTGCATTTTAAAAAAATCTGTCACATAGAGTCAATGTTGAGTTGGTCACCCTATAAGTCTAAAGAGAAAGAATATGGGAAGGAGGGGAGGGAGGAAGATGGTTGGCTAATCCTGACTATATTATCTTTTACAGAAGACTGTAAATTTATTTATGAATTTATTAATCACTTTGTTCAAAGCAACTTTTAAGAAGCATATTTAGAAATGTTAAATGGCCATCCATATTAAATACATAATTTTGAGTAATTAAAAAGCAGTTTATAAGGAAAAAAATGTTAAGAGAAACCATATAAAATGAGCCCCTCTAACAACAACAACCAAAAAAAATCCATTACAAAAAAGCCTAAATGCCATATCATAAACTTGCAAAATCGACACATGTTTATAGGGCTCCTCTAATACCCTGGCCCTATGCAGGAGGAAAAACCAGGTCTTAACAGTCTTCCAGAAGATCAAGAAAAAGCACAAAAGCAATAACCATAGCCAGTACAATAATAATAATATAATACACATTAAATGAATTACAATATGTAACTACAAGTAAAAATTATGATTTGTAGAATAGACTTTTATGATGAACAGTTACATTTTAAAGAAAACAATATACTTCCTAATACATAAATTATGAGGAGCATGAGCTAAATGTCTTTTATTGCTCATGATTCGTTTTCATCAGGCAGCTAAGCCCTGAATAACATCAACAATTATACAGTTTTTTCATCACATATGTTGTTTGAAATCGCAACATTTCCAACAGGGATAATTTCAAAATAAATATGATTAAAATTACAGCCTGTCTCTTATCTCACCTCATAATGGCCATAGAACATATAATATAATTTAACACTTTATTTGAAGGATTAAATACCACACACCAGGCTCATGAAAAAAATAAGTTCCAGTAATTCAATGAACTAAGACTAACCACATTTTAAATACTGACAGCAACTTAAATTGACCACACTGAGAAGACAAACAGTAATCTGTATCCTAAGAAAAATGTTAAGCATTAACCAAAATAAGAATGTGTATGGGTCTATACTATTAAACAGTGACAATGATGAAGCATAATTTAAAGATTATCCTTATAGTAATTTACATGACCTATATTATGGTCCTAGAATTTGAGTTCCATGAAACATTCAAGTTCAAGTCAAAATGGGTCAAATTAATTTAATGGATTAACTTACTTATTACAGTGATGTTTGAGATGTTTCTTATAGCTGTCCTCCTGAAACAAGGCATCTGGATTACAGCTGGCTAGCCAGTCAGCATTCTGAAGCACTGGTTGTGAACTCTGAGCTTTTACTTTTTTGCCTTTTCTCCCCCGGGGCACTGGAGCAGACAAGCCTAAGAAATGTACACATGCATGGTTTTTCAGCATTAACTCTGACACCATGTCAAAGGAGGCCATCTGCCTGTGAAATCACTTTCTCACAGCCCTTTATCATTATGGTACGGACTTCTAGAAAACTAGGTCGTACTTTACACTACTCCATTCCATGATGACAGTATCATAGTTAAAGACACTATGCAGTAATTGAAAACAATTAGAAAACCACAAAACGTTATTGTACAATTTACCTTTCTAAGTACTCTGCTTAAAATCCTACACACTTACCTGGGTGTTAATCCTGTTTTAACTCAGTTTCTGAATAGGCATAGCTAGAATTGTGTTGCAAATTAGGAAAGGTGCTAGTTGCAGAATAATAAACGTGTTACAGCATATTCTACCTATATGTAATTTAAAAATATTATAGAATTTCATTCATTAGATTAATATGTACCAAAGTTAAAAGTTCTATTATATGACATATGAGGTGATAGGATATAATAATGTTTCACTGTGGCTGTATAATGCTCAATGTTTACATCCCATTATTCTGCCAATGAACTTAAAATAATGTTATAGCCCTATGATGGCGAACCTATGACACGCATTACCAAAGTGGCACAGAGAGCCATGTCACCTGGCATATGCGTTGCTGCCAGTTCCTTTTCTGGATTTTTGGTGTGCATGTGCGTGTGACAATCAGCTGGGCCTTTGTGCATGCGGCAGTGCCGGAAACCAGAAGAGCTGGTCTTCTGTTTTCCTGCGTGAGCATGTGTGCTGGCCAGGTGATCGTGTGCGCATGCACACCAAAACCCCAGAAGAGTAGCTGGCTGAAACCAGAAGTTCAGTAGCTGAAACAGGAAGTTCATTTTAGGGCGTGCGCATGTGCCCTGGGCATCTCCTCTTCCGGGTTATGGCCCAGATGTATGCATGTGCACGCAAAGCGTGCACACACCCCTTTCAGCACTCAGTGCCGAAAAGATTCGCCATCACTGTTATAGACTTTCAGCAATTCTGAAACTAACTGCTCACTTAGAACAATCCAGTGACCTTCTCCCACACAGAAGCAAATGCTAAAGAACTGTGCAACATATGCTGGTAAAAAAAGCTTATTTAATGCACAAGGGGAATATATAGCTAAGCAGCAATTTTAATCATTTGCAATTAAACAAAATGGCATTTTATGGGGAAAATATTACATTTAGGATTCTGACATTGACGATGTTTATGCAGTACAGTGGTAAAAGAAACTTTGTGAACCCTTTAGAATTATCTGAGAGATTCTGATTAAATAAACCATCACAGAATTGTAGAGAAGGGAACTTGGAGGTTTTCTAGTCCAACCTCATGCCCAAGGCAGGAAACCTTATACCATCCTGGACAAACGATTGTCCAATTTTCTCTTGAAAACCACCAACAATGAAGCACCAACAACTCTGAGAAACAAGCTGTTTCCCTGATTAATTATTCTCATTGTTAGGAAATTTCTCCATAGTTCCAGGTTGGATCTTTCTTTAACAAGCTTCTTGATTGTATTGTGTTATGTATGGTGTTATATTTTTACTGAGTCACTATTCACTGTCTTTGTTGGAAAAAGTTTGTGATGTTCAAGGATAATCAAATCTTTTAACGGGAGAGGTCAACTCATGTTTCAGTAAATGAGATGAGCATCAAATATGAATTGGAGAACCCATTCCCTATTAAAATTTTTTGCATTTTATGGCCACAGTCAAAGTCTGCTCAGACAAGCATATCAGATATCAGTATTAATCAGTCTACCATTAGGAAAATATTTAAGAAAAGTAGTATGCATGTAATGGTATAATGGATCAAACTTCTTTTCTCATAAAAGTGTATGGCATCCATCTCAATTTTTTTTTTAAAAAAAACCAAAATGATCCAGCAGTTTATTCCAATAGTTCATTTTAGAGAAAATAGTTCATTCTAACAAAGAACCTAACCACGAAGCATCATAGTGGAAATATCATAGTTTGGGATCCGTTTGCAAATTCAGGCCTCATATCGCTCACTATAACTGTACAAGGTAATGTCAGTAATTGTCCATGAGTTGAATCGTAAAAGAATATAGGTCATAAAGAACAATAATGCTAAATACACAGGTAAAACTATAATAGAAAAGCAGAAGTAGATCTAATTTCATTTTTGGAATGGTCAAATCAAAGCTTTAATTTTTACCAAAATGTTATGACCCTATTGGGACATAACCTTAATGAGCAGTTCATGTAAGTCATTCCAAAAATTAGATGAAGCAGTTCAGTAAGAGGAGTGGCCAAAATATCTCTAAGCTGATGTACAGGATTGATCAACAAATGCAGGAAGTATTTGGCTGAAGCTTCTAAAAGAGGTCCATAAATTAATAAATTTGAAACTTCATATATTTTTCCAACAAAGTATATGTAATCACAAGGATTAAATTTATTAGCTAGAGGAAATATTGAAGTAGTAATTCAATTGAAGAGATCTTTTTTTTTGCATAGTAAGGGTCTTTACTATGAACGTTAGTGTCTACTTATACAGCCAGGAAAGATTCTATATTATTATTATTAATATTTATTAGATTTATATTGCCGCCTATTCGCCCATGGCGAATGCTTATCTTAAGAGCCATTGCCATTCAGAGTACAGATAAACCTTGCTTAATGACTACTCATTCAGTAGTAGTCACTTAGAACAGCACTGAATGAGTGGTACTTACAACCAATCCTTGTACTTATGGCTGTTGCAACATATCTGCATGATTGAGATCTGGGTGCTCAGCAACCAGTGCTGTGATTGCCATTTGCCAGCTTTCCACAAGCAAGGTCAATGGGGAAGGTGGCAGAAGGTCACAAATGCTGACTACATGACATTGTGCTTAACAATGTCATGAGATTTACTTAACTACACCAACTGGAAGTATCAGAATTTCTTTCGCTAAGTAACATGGTCACATGAAGTTGTGCTTTACAACTGTATTGCTAAATGACAAAAAAAATGGTTCCAATGATGTCTTTTTCTGTAATGAACAAAAACCCAACAATTGTCTGTCATAATGGTAGTTAGTTTCCCACATTTAACTTACAAAAGAACAGTGATACCTCTGGACTTTTACATACTTATTATAGAAATGACCAAGATAAATCTTGGAGAGGGACTTTAGCATTGAAATATGAGATGAAGACACTCATGTGTAATTCCCAGTGACAGAAAAGAAGATTAACAACAATAACACTGAAAAACATTTCACATAGAAGTACAGATCTATATACTTGCTTTGTTCAAGATCACAGAATTATTGCTCAGTGGATTTAAAGCAATGTTTTATGGCTTCAACAGCACTTGATATGAAATAAGATGCAGATAACATACCAGAATGATTAACTAAGGCCCGAGTTTGTCCATCTGCAGTTGGAGTAATCAAATCCCAGATAAAACTTTTGATATTCTCATCCCCTTTATAATGATTGAGACAATATACAAGGATAGTTCGGCAAATAGTTTCCACATCTTGCTCAGTTAGCTGACGCTTATAACGTCCATGTAGAAGGATATCAGTCCATCGTCCCCAACTATATTAAAAAAAAGTAAATCACATTTTGGCATAACAGGTAGCCCTAACTTACAACTATCTATTCAGCAACTGTTGAAAAATGTACAATGGCACTGAAGGCCTTCTAGACCTTCTCCCCCATTCCAATGCTGTTTATTGGGAGCAATGAAGAGAGCAGCGATTGTGGTAATTAAGCAAGGCGATCATGTGTGCGTCTCACTTAACAAATGTCAAAATAGATAATAATTCTGGGCTCAATTGCAGTCATAGGCCAAGGACTACTTATACTGCAGAATTTTTGTATTAAAATACATACATATGTATTTTGTGGGTGTAAGTTATTTTACTAAGCAAATAGCAAGTCACTAATATTTTATTATAGTGGAAAAAATAAAATGCACGTGTTTAATGTAAATGGCTCTCATAAGTTCTGAATAGGAGTTCATATCCCAGAGCAATTTCTGCAATTTTATGGTTTTAACATGAATTTGAATTCATTTCTGTAATATTCTATCTGTACTAGCTCTTAACAGGAATAAAACCTAAGACAGAGATTTTTAATACCATCTTAGTATCATTCACTCAGGCTGTTTTGCTAAATTCAATAATGCAATAAAGGATGGGAGCATAACTTTAATTTGAAAATTATCAAATTTTCAGAACTATTGAGTTTACTAAACTATAAAATAAATACTTCTGTAGCACAAAATCTAATATTTTAACTACCTGTCCATTCCTATCATGAACACCTCTAACATAATAGTAACAACTTAGACTTATTTACAGCTTCACAATGCTTCATAGCCCTTGCTAAGCAGTTTACAAAGTCAGCACATTTCCCCCAACAATCTGGGTCCTCATTTTACTGACCTCAGAAGGATGGGAGACTGAGTCAACCTTGAGCCTGGTGAGATTCAAACTGCCAAATTGCAGGCAGCTGACAGTCAGCAGAGGTAGTCTTGCAGTACTGCATTCTAACCACTGTGCCACTACGGCTCTGTGTTGCAGTGTTTTTTTGTTTACATATAGGTGTTGCTTAATTACTATTGCTTAGCAAACGCTTGAAGTTATGATGGCCTCAGAATTGATGTTTTACTACCTGTAAAGTACTTTTGACCATTGTAAAATGCCATACTGTCCCCCTGCAGTCACATGATCTTATTATACATGTTTGGCAACCTGCTCACATTTACAACCAGCTGAGGCATCCTATAGTCATGTGACCACAATTTGTGATGGGTTTTGCCATTTTCTGGCAAAAACTGGCAGAAAGTACCAATTGTAGATGCTGGTTTCCTTTAATAACCATATGGTTTGCTTAACAACAGTTATAACTAGCTTCACTGAAAAACAGTCATAAAATCAAACCAGGTCATGTGTGGCCGACTTGATGACTGGCTAACTTGTGACCAAAATTCCAGGCCCAACTATGCTGATAAATTACGGACTACATGGCACAAGATCTTGGGAATGATGGTAACAGAAGCAGGTTTCTTTAAAAAAGGTAAATCTATTTTTGTTAATGAGCTTAAGAATTTCTAGTATGCGATTAGTTAACAATTGTATTATTTATGGTTATGCAACTATATTTTTAATCATTGGATTTCCTAAATGGCTTGAAAGAAAAATTAGGTTTTTATAGTAGTTGTCTCAATTTTAGCACTGACAAAAATGTAAGAGTGGCAGCCTAAACATGTATATGAGATGCCAGATTGGAGAAGGCTGATGTAGGAGATACTGTGTATGATGTTTGCAGAATGGTTGCCTTATCTATTGTAGCTCTCTGATACTGAATTTATATGGAGAGATGGGTAGAGAAGAAATGGAGCTGTACAATCTAAACTGTGCACTATGCATACTGGTTGAAATGTGCTATCAGTGTGTTTCTCTCCCATATTCCAGAATATAGTTGCCTGTCAATTTATCTTTTAATCTGGCAGCACTGTTAGTGAATGACAAATCAACCCAAAATAATTCACAAAAAAGAGAGCTCACTTGGTGTGCATTAATGAGACCAGGCAGGGTTGATTTGATCCAGCACTGCCTAGCCTATCTTGGGGATACCAGCATAAATTGGAGGATGGCGGGGAGAGAATGGTTGTGATCCACAGATGATCTTTGATATCTACCAGCAGGCCATTCAACTCTGTTGCTGGTTTTAGAGGTTTGTGTCCTAGTATTAGGCTATTGAAACAGAATGTTAGTGTATTGACCATTCCACTATTTCTTGAATTAGTCATGGTGATTTCTGATAGTGGAGAAGCCAATAATACACTCCATGAGGATTTTAACATTCATTTCAGGGCTGTCTTTTGATTCCTGGCTTGTGTTGTGCTGGATTCTATTGTAAACCACGGAACAGTCTTAATGGATCACTGACTGCACGTTAAGAAACAGAACATATTCTTCATCTGGTTGCATTCAAATAGGAAGAAAATGGCCTAAAAGTGAAGAGAGTTGTCATCCTCTTATTGCCATGTTTAAGCATTTCCTGATAAGATTAGAACTGCCAGATTTTTTAAAAATCTCCCTGTAGCTGGGGGATCCATTAGGATCATTGGATTTGGGATAATTATGTAACATTAAAGATTCCTGAATGCCTTGGTGACAAGGCTGACAATTCTGCTGAGACCCTAACTTGAATATTAATAGTGTGATTAAATGGATCGCTGACTTAAATCACTCTTAACATTTCTGCCAATGTAAAGTCTGGAAAGCTTTTTGGACTTCAGAAGGCCTATGGACAATGAAACATATCACAAAATGGCTGGAGCATAAATAGTGAAAATCAAATCTGAAGATAAAGTCATTGTGCTAACATGCAGCAGTAAAGGTAATGAAGAAGAGTTTCTTTATAGCCATCATTCCATGTTCTCATCTCTAATCATCTAGAAAAATAATATTGTGTTGTTAGGGGACTTTTAAATTCTGTTCCTACAAATAGACTCTGAGAGACTGCAAGCACACTCACAAGGGCGCGTACAAGATAAAATTATTATTTTGTAATTTGACCTGGACTGTGGTTGAACAAAATCTCTGAAGCAGTGCCTTCCTTCCTATGTCTTCCTAATTCCTGTCCTTCATATCTGATCTGAATCAGCTGAGTAAGAATAAGTGGTTGGAATCAGTAAATGCATTTCTGTGGAAGTTTGGAATTAGTTAACTTGAGATGTATGGTAGTACACTTCCACTTTAAGAAGCCCACTCTGAATCGTTTGGTTCTTAATCTGTTCATCCAGTCAATAATCTATCCTTGAAAAGATGGTAAATATATAGCTACATGTGCTGTTGGAAGAAAACAGGATATTTGGACTCACTCCAAAACTGACTGAGGTTTAATTATCACAAACATATGTGTTTGGTTATCACAAACATATGTTCAGAAGGTACATCAATATCATTGTAATAGAATACAAAGTATATGTGGCAACTGCTCCCTTAAATATACTATGTCTGTCAACTATGATTTAGTAGGGACACTTTTTCAATGTGCTCTGTCTGACAATGATCTGCTATCTGATGACCAGAGAAAGAATATTTTCAAGAGAAACTCCCATTAGCAGAATTCCCTCTTTGTTCAATTATGATTGGCCCTGAATCTTGTCAGTTTTTAGAATTAACTAAAATGTACCTACTTACCTAGTCTGCTAATTAAATCTGTGCTATTTACTAATTAATGTATATCACTATTATTTTAGCTGTTGTTTTTCTGGAGATTCTACCAAGTTGCATAATCATAATTGCCATCATGAACATCATTTAGATTTTTTTACTTTTTGTAAATAATTTTCTAAAGTGAATTATTTTTCACTTTAGAATAATTTTTAACAATGAATTTTGTTTAGAAATGATGTGTTGGTATGAATAGATAAATGAATGGAAAATTGAAGAATATAAAATTCAGAATAATGCATGCAAGCCAAGTTCTTCCAGTTCATTGCCAAGGAAAATAATATATTCCAAGAAATTTCTGTTATATCACATGAGACTTCTATTTGCAGTCTCTCTGTGCAATAAGCTACAACCCTATATAAGTAGAAAGGATCAAATAATATAAAGCCTTGAATACTTTTTGTTTTCCAATTTATTTTACTTACCCATAGACCAATAGATTTTTTTCTACTCTAAAGCATTCACTCCTTGCATATCCCTGGGATTTGTCCTGTGGCCTACGAAGTTTTATGCTAGGTTTTTCTTCAGAATCACTTTCGAGGTCTGAAAATTCCATCAGTTCATCTTCTTTGACTGCACTGTATAATCTAGTTTGCTTTCTTATTCTTGGAGTATCAATAACTAGATTGTTCTGTAACAATAATAAAAAAAATATTTTTGTTTAAAAAGTAATAATAAATGTATTTTAGCTAATTAAATAGAACAGGTAAGTTTAAATTCCTCACCCTTCCATTTAAGGCTTCAATATCAAGTTCAGCTTTTTTTGCCCATTTCTGCCAGAAATTAGGATCATCTAAAGAAATATCTGTTCTGTTACCAGATGCAACAAAACTAGCCTAAAACAAAACAATATAATAGTTTGATTAAATGCTGCAATATACACACACTTATGCAATGAAAATTATTTTGTGTTTGCATATCTACATAAATAAAAACAGAAAGATACATAAAAATAGATAGTTCTGAATCACCAGAGATCCAAAGAAAAAGAGACTGATGCATGAAATATTTTCAAAGATCTGATTTTACCAGAAGTGATGGGACTCAAAACATGTCAACTTTAAATGCTTTATGTATTGCTAGACTAGCTGTACAACACTACTGCATTCATTCAGCAGAATCCTCAAGATGAGAACAATGACAAATCCCTATCTCCCAGAAACAAATGAAATAACTAAATGTCTGCCTTTTAAACACATGAATATTATTAAGATGCAAAATGTCATTTGAAGTAAAAAGGAGCATTCTTATTCTCTGGGTGAGGAGGCGTGGCTATGCAAAATTAACCCAGTCTTCAGCCAATCAGAGGAAGATATTACCCATTCCTTGGACTGTCTAAGCAGCGCACGGGAGAAAGACAACATTCCTTATTATCTGCTGCAGTGTCACAGGGTTGGAGCACAAAGGGTCAAATGAGTCCTTTAAAAATTGTATTTTACTTTCCAAATGATTGCATCCCTCTTCTAAAACCAGTGATGGGGAGCATTCATTAGAATACATTGAAATAAATTATTTTCCATTAAGTACTGTATAAAACGTCCTAATAAATATTCCATACAAAATATATTCTCCATATCATGTGTTAAAGATGCAAAACATAATACTTTGAATATACCTGAATGTTCACCATTGAGCATTCTCAGTTGAGATATAGGTTCTCTAAAGCACCTTGTGTATACACTGAAGAGACATTGATGTTTGTTTTAAGGTATGAAATTTGATATTCCGGATATTTTATAGATTCTTCTGTTTTTCTACAGGGCTTTCTTATAAAGTATCCAAAGTTTTTATCGAAGGGGAATTGCTTTCAAATTATATTCATGTTTCAATTTGCATATTTGTATGGATTCAGGGAATAGACTACTTAGATTCTGATTTGGAACAACATTATTTTAGTGTCTGCTACAGTGGAATTTAAGGATAAGTCTATATTCTATGGGAAAGATCATTCATACATGATTCTGGTTAATTTAGAAAATTAACTTATTTACTGACCTTTGCAAATGTGGAGCCTTTTCCTTCAGATTCAATTGTGATTGTGTGTGTTCGTCTCAGAAGAATTTGATCTATATCCTCTTCACAAAATTTGGATCCTTCATCTTCTTCATCCATTAAAGCACCATAAGCCCCTTTCCTCAAAAGATCCTCTATTTCCTTTTTGGAGAGCTGCTGAACCTATAAGTTGTGAGGAAAAGGAGCTGCCTTTTTATTTTTGATTAAAACTTTTTTTTCTTAACAAGTATAATTAGGATTAGGAAACAATTTTATGGTCCCTGGGATTTTATCCAGTATTGTTTCTCCTTTGAAGTCAGAAGGAGAAATTCAAAATGGTACTTTCCTTTTTGCTGGTTCAGGAGGCCACCTGTTACTAAACTTGGGAGTTTCTGGATCATGCCTTTCTCATTTCTATACCATGCTTCCAAATTCAAAATAAAGAAATAATTGGATTACATTTATTCCATTTCAATGTATATCAAAGGATGGATTCCCCC
>JANHFK010007382.1:197097-207824 GCA_036250565.1 Sibynophis collaris | reverse complement strand
GACAAAAATGCGAAATTCTTTTCAAGAATAGCTCGGTAGTACTTTTTCTGAATGTTTGTCAATTCAACTTCAATAATAGTTTCTTCCTTGGGTGCCAGGTTTTTCTCCACATCTTCTTTCAGTCGTCTTAACATCATTGGTTTTAAAATTGCTTGAAGTTTCTGAACCTGATAAAATAAATGTTTATATTACAATTTTCAATTCCTATTATAAATATCCTTATTTAATATGTACATCTTTCCATAATTTTCTATTATGCTGCAATTTTTAAAAAAATGAAAATATTTCCATAATTACTATTATCATTCATCAACAGTGTTTACAGGATAACTTTATTACGGTAAGAATAGCTTCATTACAATAAATGCTCTATTTAACAGATGATTTGGGGAAATGAGTTTCTGTTAAATCCAAATATCCATTAAATCAGAATTTGCATCATTTGCATAATTACATAATTGACATGACTGGTGTCATTTGCAGTAAAACTCCAATTTAATAGAAACATGCTTGATATAATGCATATTATCCTGTTAATAGAATGAAGTCTGAACTGAACATTTGTCTTGTTTATACTAAGTCTAGTAAAAAGAGATCTGTTAAACAGATTGTTTACTATATTAACATGTACTAAAAGACTGTAATAACTAACATAGAACTATAATTCAAACATTCAGAGCAATTAACATGCACTGGAGATATTACATGACTAAAGAAGTCTTAATTGTATGAAATTTAATCATGCCAATAATTGAATAATTAAATTATAGTAAATAAAAAGGTCCATGTGATACAATAGTACAGCCAAATCCTTGTAGATTGCACTATATTTATTAAACAATCTTTCTTCTACAATGGGATATAACATTTTATATTGCTATTGTGTGAGCTAAAATATTGGTAATATTTTGCATACTTCGTTTAAAAAGCCTAATTATCAAATTTCTTTGATCTAATAATTTCCAGATGTACTGAATTAACAGCTAAATTCCTAGCTGACTGTTCAAATGTTTTAAATGCTTTAAATATTTTTTTAAAATGGTTTTGCTTTTAAATATTTGGTATTATTTTGCTTTGTGTTTTAAGTATCGCAATAAATATTAGTACATTTTAAATAATAATAGGCTGACTCTTATATTCCAGTAAAGTTCACTAAATAGTTTACATTTACAAAGAATCTCTTTAAAAGTTGCAATTTAAAAAAAAGTTTAAATTCATTTTGACAATAATAAAGTGTAAAACCTCCTATGAGTAAAATAGTTTGTTTCCAATAAAAATGTAACTGTTACTCAGTGATTATTATAATTGGAAAGAAATATTGTGGAATAATTTACCTGTTCCTCAGTTTTTAGATCACCAAATTCTTGCATGAAAGTGGTTTCTGAAGGAAAACGACTTGGTTCCAAGAAATGGAGCAAGCTAAAAAGCTCTTCTACAGTATTTTGCAAAGGAGTCCCTGTTAGAAGCACTTTGTGTTCCTGCAAAAAATAAGACAATGAAAATTCATTTATTTTGTGTTTTTATTTATTAAATTTTTATGCTATTCATCTCCACTACAAGGAAAGATTTCAATCTGTTTCATGTCCATTTTTTCCTATTGTATTTTAGATATTATCAGTGGATTGTTTCAAGTGTGCAAATAAATTATAGGTGTTTCATAGCATTCTCTTAAGCATGAAAATTGTAATGACACGAATGTGAATAAAAGTGGAATTCAAATGGACAGAATTAAAAGACTTTTCTCTGAGATTTAAGAATATCAATACCCACCAGGTCCATCATTTTGAGCCCTTCTAGCAGCTTACAATTTCTGTTCTTCAGCCTGTGAGCTTCATCAATGATCACACATCGCCACGGAATGTTACGGAGCTCAGGACAATCAGTCAAAATCATTTCAAATGTTGTAATGATGGCATGAAATCTGTATGATCCTTTAATTGCACGACCCTAAAAGCATAGAGATTATTATGTAATTATTATATATGGTTAAAACAATCTTATGCATGATTCAAAAGCTTTCTTTCAAAACAAAAACATTCACTGACTAATGATGATAGAATTGTGGATAATACCTAAATCCTGCTCTTAAACCTAAACCTCTTAAACCCAAAGAATTTACTTTGAAAGTTGAAAGCTACTATAACATTGTGCATTCTTTATAAATGTTACCAACAGTATCAAATGTTCTGTGGAATATTGATAATGTGACAATGTGAGAAGAGAGCCATATTAATAACTGGTTTCTGCATAAACAATCTGCCCTCTCCCCACTCCACTCAACCTATTTATTTATTTATTTACTTTTATTTTATTTATTAAATTTATATACCATCCTTTTAGCCTAGAGGCAACTCAGTGGCTTACA
Source organism: Sibynophis collaris (assembly GCA_036250565.1). Taxonomy (NCBI): domain Eukaryota; kingdom Metazoa; phylum Chordata; class Lepidosauria; order Squamata; family Sibynophiidae; genus Sibynophis; species Sibynophis collaris. The sequence goes on along the minus strand of JANHFK010007382.1, from coordinate 205,459 downwards.
GAGTAAAACATCAAAGTAAAACATTAAAATATTAAGATGATAAGTATGAATATTAAAAATAATATTAAATTTATTTTTGAAGGGAACTGCAGCACACAAAAGCTTATTCTTTTTAATAGTTGGAAAAAGTGCTACCAGACTTTTCCAGATTTTTTGATATGATAGAAAAATATATTTATAAATCATTCTTAGTCTTGTTTAATCAGAGTGGAAAAACTGTATTCTACTGTTTTAAATCTCCTGATTTAGGAAACCTTAATAGAGTAATATTTATGTGTGCAGAATTTATGGAAAACATTTCCCTTTGGCAATCCTTTTTCCAATCCTGAATTTTGAAACAATGAAGGGCAATAACCAACAAGGAGAAATAGTTATTTGAAGTCATATTTTATTATACTAATAACATTTACCTGTGGGTCTTTGAAGTACATTTCATATGTCTGAATCATCCTTCGACTGGCTTGGCTCCCATGATACACAACAACATTCAACTCTGTCCAAGTACGGAATTCTCTTTCCCAATTGGGGATTGTAGACAATGGGGCAATAACCAAAAATGGACCATGGATTCCTTTTAAATATATCTCATAGAGAAATGTAATGGACTGGATAGTTTTTCCCAATCCCATTTCATCTGCTAAAATGCAGTTGCGTCTGCAATGAATAAATGTTCAGTTCTGAAATTATAATTCAGCTCCTCAAAGGAGATTTACAAAACACACTTCCTTATTTATTTGACTATAAGAATCCTATGTATTATAAGGACATTTACTTTTAAGAATTAAATAGTGTCAACTCAAATATCCTTCTTAAAACAGAAAAAAAACCCACTTCAAGGTTTAATGCAAATTGATGCAAAGAAAAAAAAAAAGGGGGGGGGGAGAGAATATAGCCACTTACGTAGTTGCTATTTTACTAATTAAAATCATTAAAACACCCTGTATTTTAAAATATTCAGGGATATTAAATTTGAACAAACTATAGCGTTTTACAATGAATGCATGTTACATACGTGTTGTACCAGTTGAAAAGAAGCCAGTTTACTCCTTCCAACTGGTATTCCCTGAGTTTGTTGTTGTTTTTATATTCTCTGGAACATTCTGATTTCTTCCAGTCATCAGCAGGAGGTCGCTCCTATTTCAAATGCAGCAAATCATATTAGTGGTTTCCACAAACCACATTATTAAGCTACTGTTAAGAAACATTTTCAATAGAAAGCTAAATCTTACCACACGTTCTGTTTCTGGCTCCCTAGCCACTAGTTTCTCATATTCTTCAATCTTAGCTTGATCTATGTCTTGCTTTAATTCCCATGTGCTGTCTTCATATGGAAGTGAACACCATTTCACCAAATAATGAGTCACAGGCTTTTTTAAAGGAAAAAAGCAAACAAAATGATTATATGAAAGTCAATGAATATGATCAATGGCATTGTAATTTTGTAAACTAAATAAAACTTAGCATATTTCATTGAACTTTTAATGTAAACATAGCACATAAACCAAGAAAATACTTTGTTACATCACTTTTAAGGTTACTGATTACTAACCCATAATTTCAATTATTTTACTAACTATCTGTGAATTCACCAATGACTGAATTTAGAAAACTAAGTAAGGGCTCTCAGAGGAATACACAAAGTTCATTGATGTGTGAATCAGTAAGGAAAGTGATTTTCCATGAGAGAAGCTGCAATGACTATGGAACCAGAAGTTCAAATGGTTTTGAGATTTGGCCATGTTTAACCTTGTGGAAAGTTTCCAAGGCAGCACAATAGCAATAGCACTTAGATTTATATCCCCCTCACCGTGCTTTACAGTATAATAAATAAATAATAACTAGCTGAGGTAGAAAAAACATTTAAACTGCTTAATGGTAATCCTTATAAACGTTGGGCAACTGAAAACCATCCCCCTGTAGGTTGAAACTACAGCTAGATCTTTTCTTTTTCCTTTAAACTTCAACAAAAATGTAGTTGAGTTCTCTCTGAAGGTTCTTGCAGGCCGAATACTTTTTCTATTTTTTAAGCATAAGTTTTCTGTGTAGAATATTTTGTGAAAGCTCATATGTGTTCTACTGCAAGTGAGAAACATGAAACTGATAATTTCCAAGCCATATTTTTGAGCATCATCACATCTGGATAGATCATTTCTTCTTCTATTCAAACATGTGCAATTCTTGGAGACTGCCTGGACAAGTCCCTGCACTGTTTTTTGGCAAGGATTTTCAGAAATGGCTATTGGATGGATATGGATGAACCAATACATATCCAATATATAATAAGTAGCTCTATCTAATTTGAAAGTCTGAAAAAAACCCATCCAAATGGGAGAATCAACAGGGTGCAGAATTGCTTAATCTGGGCTACTTTTAATAGTCCCTTATTTTGTATCAGAAGAAACTTGAAAGCTGGTGTGCCTTGAATATTCTTAGATGTTCCACTTAAGTTTATATGAGACTCTTGCGTGATTTAAGGACACTGCACTTGCCATGATAACAGTATATTCCCCACGAAGTGTTTGAATCATTGGTATCTATTATCAATAGAAAAGGATCTACAAAAAGTGAGAACAATCCAGATTCTGTTATGCAAAGCCCATGAAACGTAAGGAGGTGATCAAAGACAACAACAGTTGGCTTTTGTTTAAATTGAAACTTTCTAGAAAAAACAGGCCCACAATATCCTCTTCTAGAAAATGTCATAATTGCACTAATTGCAAGTATATTGGGATAGGTTTCTTTGAAAGACGGTAGCTGCAAATTAATTTTGAGATGAGACCCCAATGGACATAACACTAATAAGGAAGGAATCCCACTGTTCATATCTAAAATATTCTAATGAAATAGATAACCTATTTGGGACAAAACTGTGACTCTTTTATAATTAATCAGTAAACCCAATCATTCTCTAAGTGGAGAAAAACAGAATGGACATTAGCTTTAAGTCTCTGAAGCAGAAGTCCCATCAACAACGCAAAATCCAAACATGCTGTAAAAACATGATGATTCACTCAATGAACAGATTCTCTATCACACAGCAAAACTTTGGAGAGCCATCATTTTTCAAGGCACAACAAAAAATTAATATGGATTATTAAGCACTTTGACTACTTTATAATTTACTGCTGATGGTGGGAGCAATGTAATTGTAAAACAAAGTATCAATCCAGTCTATTGACATAAACCAGCTTCATTTAAAAGGAAAAGCTAAAATAAAGCCTATGAAATTTGCCTATTTGCAGATAAAGATCTTTTTTTTTCACTATTAGAATAAAAACTTTTCCTGAAATAATTCAGAGAGACTCACTTTCAAGTAGTTTTATGTTCAAACAAACCTTAGCTTTTTGCATAGGGCAGTCTGTGACTTAAACCAGGCATGAAAGAGAAGAACAGAAATAGTCTTTGTGGTTACTGTGGGAGATCACTATTCATGAATTCACTATAATAGAATTCCAACAATAAAATTTCAACAGAATGAACTAAAAGAATCAAAAGTTCTACTTGGAATCCCAGCTTGGTCTCTTATAGATTTGCTGCATGGATCTAGCTGATTTGAAGAATGACCTATGATTTGATCCCATCTAATAGCATACATCTTCCCCTGAACAATATCATCTTCTACAAATACCAAAAGTTAGGTTTTGGACACAGTCTAGCATGCTCATAATTAGCTGGTCTTCTAACTAAATATACCACAGTAAAGCCTTAACTCAGATCCGAGTGTCCTGTGAGAGTTCTTTGAAATGAAGCCATGTGTGATGCTGAAGGGCAACTGAACTACTCAAGGCTTTGGCAGCACAATCTCTGGAGGGATGAACAACATTTACTGTTTAGCAATGTAAATTCCCTCACCAGTTGTTATCTCCTTGTTATCAAGCATAAAAGTGAAGACAGAGGAAATCTTTTCATAAGGAAAATGCAGGTATTTAGTAAAGCAAATCTAGTAATTTATTGACCTGAAGAACAATGAAGCTAAAGAATAAAATTTCCAACTTACTCAGTAAGGTTTTCTCCCTTTGTTTTCCACCAGATCTGAATGTTGCTAGTTTATGGCTACTAAGGTTGAGATATTTTAAGTGTTATTGACTTTAAAGAAACCACAGTCCTCCTCCAGCACCTGATACAGGTTTTCAAGAATCTTGGATCTTGCAGATACTTTTGTTTTAAGCAAGATTGTTTGTTTGTTTGTTTCATTCATCATATGGTACATTTTAAGCAAGAATCTGTGGCCAACAAGCAACACTGTGGAACCTTATGCTAGCTAAAAATACCACATCCTGAATGGTCTACCTCTAGTTTGAACAATGTTACATTTCAATAATTTTTTCAGTGTATGATCTAATGAGTTCACCAACAATATCAGTGCTTAATCCCCTACTTCTGCATTCAAATTTATTTCAATTTATATAATCACTCACTATTAAACATGGGCAGATAATAAGAGTTAAAAATAATACATACATACACACACACGTATGTATGTATATGTTTTTATAAACCAGCAAAAATATATGTTCTACATCAGCGATCCCCAAACTTTCTGGCTTTGCAGATCGGCGGAAGGGAGAAAGGGGATATTTCCATGTAAGCAGTGGGCGAGCAAGTACAGCTCCAATTGTGCTAATGGCGGGCATGTGTGTCCATCACTCACACAAATGGAATTTTGTGCGTACGCTCACTTGCCGCTTCAACAGCCCAGTTCTGAATGGGGACCCCTGTTCTACATGATTTGGAAAGACTGGATTTACACTTCTCATCTACTATGGTAGTCTATGCACAACCACCTGGAAAGAAGAACTAATCATATTAATAATACTGACAAATATAAGAAAGTCTGACTAAGAACTGGTTGAAGCCTCCAGTAGATGAACTATAGCTAAGACTGCTCGTTGTGGATGTGATATAAAACAGGAAGTGAAACTCAATCCATAGAAGTAGCTTTCTTATTTGTTACATTTACTGTTGTTCAAAAATATGTTGGTGGAAGAGATAAAGGCAAAAACGAAAATAAAAAGATTTTCTGCCTTGATTTAACTGGCCATGAGTAAATTATAGAAGACTTGTGATATAAGTATCATATATAATGTATTACATCCAAAAGATGAGGAAAGTACAGATAAGAGTGATCTGCTCCAATTAATGAAGAAATTGATACTGGACTAAATAACAACAAATTGTAAGCGAGATCACAAACTTCTCCTATAGAAAACAAGTCAGGAAGCCCACTATTGGGTAGTACATTTTTCTACAAGATTAGAATAGGGAAAGTATAGTAATAGAGATAAAAGTGGTACTAGTGTTAGGGCCAGTGGTGAAATTCAGCCGATTCTATTCGGATCGCACGATCCAGTAACACCGACGGAGGGAAGCTCCGCCCACCTGCCCAGACGTCATCACGTCCTGTTTTTGACCCTCTGCATATGAACAGAAGGGTCTGCACATGCATGGAGGAGGCACGTGCGCTCACATTTGCGATCCGGTAGTGAAGGTAAGTGAATACCACCCCTGGTTAGGGCCAATATTTGAAGGACTGAATGCAAAATTGGATTTGAGGAAATACCAATAAACAAATGTTGGTGGTGATGCAACATCAGACTGTTGGCATTTGCAAAGTCCATTTCAAAATAAACACAAAAAACAACAAAAACCCACCCAAGATGAACTGCCAAGAACTATCACTGGAACACTGAAAACAGAACTGTTCTTTGAATCAAAGCCAAAATTCTGCTATAGAAGATGCTCTGGAATACAGAGGTCTCTTGCCAAAAACCTTACATTTGAATTCTATGTAGTATGGGCTAATATGCATGAGGAGAATATGTATAGTAAATCACAATGCCCACAATGAATAAGATGATGTAACACTTTAAAATAATGAAAAGTTTTCCTGAATATTGAAAATAGTGAAATTATTTTCCCCACAGATTTAAAGACAAAAATACATTCTAACAGTGTTTCTTGAACTTTTTTTCTCTCACGATCTTCCCCACTTTTAAAACCATGTAGGAGTTCATTTTATATGGGTTATATTTCAATATGTACTGAATTAAAAATTAAAACTGACACATTCACCTGCTACAATTATTTAATGGGGGTTTGGTCTACATTACAAAAATTTTCGTGTCTTTAACTGGGTGAAGTATATCATGAACAGTATAAAGGTATGGGGTCTTTGATATGCTAGTGCTACGCACAATCTATTATAACATATACTGTATATTCAGTATATGGCTAGGGTGGTGATAAAATTTATTTTTAACAATGATTTGACAACCATATAATTAATATAAAATGCTTAATAAATGTCACTTAACAGCACTTCCTAAATTTGAAACTTTCAAATAATTATATGTATTTAATTGCATTTTCATTTTATGTAAAACTTTAATTTAGATGGAGAATAATAAAAATAAGTTATATTCAAAAAGCAAATATAACAGTATTACTACATAAGCTAAACTTTAAAATTTTCTTGACACACAAATGCAGTGTGAATTACAAGATAAAATCTTGACATTACTTGTTTTCCTCTTCATTTTCTATTCCCATATTTTACATATTTTTTGGCATATTAGTATCTTTCATATCAATTGATATAGCAACATTTTGTCCAGGTGAAGGATATGGACGTTCAAGTATAGGTAATCTTTAAATTTACAACCATAATAGATATTACCCATCATGGTTGTAAGTTGTGATAGTTGTAAAATAAGTCAATCATGTGATCCAATTTTACAAGTTTTTCTGATGAACTCTCTGGTCATTAAGTGGACTAATGGTTTGCTTAGAGCATTGTTTTGCCAAAAACCTAAAGTAATTGTAAATCCATTGTAACTTAAAATGGCTGTTAAGCAACCAAGTTGAGGACTACCTGCAATACAGTTTAAAAATTAATGCATATCCAAAAATTTAACAGAATACCCATTACAATAAATTAAAATGAAAATAGTTTTAGCAATGTATGGCATACTTCACTTTAATTTTGCTAGCAAACAAGTGCAATTTAATAAATAAATAAATAAATAAATAAATAAATAAATAAATAAATAAATAAACAAACAAACTAACTAACTTACCTCTCCATTATCGTCTTTGCTATGTGAAATATCCATTATTCGGTCAACTTCAACATAATCTGGATTAAAAAGTTCATCATCTATCTATTCAAGGGCAAGCATGGATAAAGGAAAAAAAATCAGTAAATAAAACAGTAGAGACACTGTAACACAAAATGCATGTTTGGTAAACTATAACATTAATTGAAGTGGAACAATCCAGAATGATAGCATTTCTGAGGGAATTGAACTTCTTTTGTTTTGTTAACTGGGCCTCTTAATCAGTGTAAAACTTTTTATCGTGCAAGAATGTTTAGGAATAGGAATGTTTAGGGATATTTTAAACGGAGTGGGAAATTACGATTCATTAAAAAACTGTTTTAAACTTTTATAGCATATGATGCATTTAGCATTCTTGAAGATTGAAGCTTGCAATATAGAAGTTGGAACTATGAAAGCTATATGCTGTAAAAATACATTTCAGAAGTCACCTAATTACTGATTAAATCATATTCAGAAAAAAGTATTCCTGAAGAAATAAATTAGATACTCTTTTTGTTTCCTACTTTATCTTGGCAGTGATCTTATTTTTTATATTTCTTAAATTTATGTGAGAACTGGTATATAATTGTATATAAATCAAATCTATTATAAATACCTACTTTTTCCTCTTATATGGTGTAGTGCAGTGGTTTTACCTGTTCAATCAATAATTTACAGAGATTGCCTGGACAAGTCCCTGAAATTTTCTGCTTAAATTTTTTCAGAAGTGCTTTGCTATTGCCTCCTTCCTAGAGCTGAGAGAAGATGACAAACCCAAGGTCACCCAGCTGGCTTTGTGCCTAAGGCAGGACTATAATTCACTGTCTCCTAGTTTCTCGTCTGATGCCTTAACAACTTCACCAAACTGGCTTTCATGTGCTTACTGGTACAACCTAACAGGGAAACACACATAGCACTTTTTGAATAACTGAAAAGTTCACAGATTCTCAGGTACATTATTTTAATTGTTGGATTGGCATATTCTAAAGGCAAAGATCTTGCCAATCAGTTTTGGATAGCTACTTGGTCATTGCTTGATATATCTCTTACATGACAGCTAACTTTATCCATTAATAGTTACTTCTAAGTATACTTTCCACTAACTTTCCACCATGGAACCTGATGTTCTATAGATCACAGATGGTTTCAGAAGAGAACAGAGCAAACAGATTCTTTTAATTCATGCCAAATATAACCAATTAAGTTGTAACTTCTTTTTAATTGATTATACCATGAAACTGGGGGGGGGGGGGGGGTTAAAAACA
>JANHFK010007382.1:128800-140763 GCA_036250565.1 Sibynophis collaris | reverse complement strand
TCATAATTTCCCAGCAATTAGATGCTATTGAAAAAAACAATTACAAAAAGCAGGGTCCAACAACCACACAATTATCACTGATAATAACCAATAATTTAGATAATACTCTATGAAGGGTCTATCAAAATGAAAAAAATCAGGAATATGAGAAACTTTTACAAATAGAAGGGGTGCTTGAACCGATGTTGAAAGCATATTTATAAAATTATTTTATTTAGAATATTTTTACTATAGCATTTTTATATTCTCCTGTACTTGCCTTTTCCCAAGGTACAGCCTCTAGATCAAGGATAAGCAACATTTGCAGATCAAACATGCATCAGGTGCCAAGGCAGGCCCGGTATCTTCTGTCACGTGGAAACCATAGCCTTCATGCATTCATAAGTCTCTCTCTCCCTCTTTCTTTCTTCCTCTCCTTTCCCCTCTCCTTCTCCCTCCATTCATACATATATTTTTTTGCATTTTGACATGGGGAAATCTGAAGTATGTATTGGCTGGGAGCACACATCTGCTAACAACAGGCACATTCACACATGTTCTGAAATATGTCTTTCTTCAGCTGCTTCACTGGAAGTAAAAAAGAAGCAATGGCCTTCCTTTTTCTGGGAAAGGCACCCAACACTAGTTCATCAACCCACTACCAACAGGTTCCCTATGATCAACAAGGGGAAAAGGGATAAAAGTATATGTCTAGGTTGTTTGGAAAAGGAGAGAGATATGGTCACAGAAGTATTTTTTTTTACGTATGAATCAAACTAGCTTTCCTAAGATAAATCACAGGGTCAACCATGGTATTGTTGTTTTCTGCATATGTATACTACATTAACAGGATCAGTTGCAAAATTTTGGTTTATGAACTTCATTTCTATTTCATTCTCCATCAGGTAAAAACCCAAACACCTAGAACGAATAGGACAGTTATAGTCAGAGTCTTTTTACCTAGTGTTCTTTAATTACTGGAAAATTTAAGTGGCCTTTCCAATCTATATTTTTATATAAAATCTTTTTTTTTGCAATGCAGAACCACATTAATATAATAGTCATCAATCCAGAAGCACTATGTTATAAAATATAACTATTAAATATTTCTCTGATTATTTTTATAGAAATTAAGGCAGCTTGTAATTTTATCAACTTGCCCCAAAATATACACTTCCTGAATGCAATGTACTGAACCATATACCTAAAATAGAAAGTGTGACTAGTAAAACATATACTGACTATGCAAGGAACAAATTGATCAACTACAATATTACATGAAAGTATTTATGAAGCATTGAAGTATTTCTCCTCAACCAAAGATTTAAATTCAAAATAAATTCATTCATTCATTCATTCATTCATTCATTCATTCATTCATTCATTCATTCAATTTGTGTAGGTGCCCAAAAAGTGGCTCCTTGTGGCTCCTGAATGCAAAATGTATGCTATTTCATTTTTATACTCTGCTTTAGCCACGATAATAGAAAAGTACAGTGCAGTGTTTATTGTTTTATTTCACAAATGCCTATTCATACAATAGGTATTTCAACAAAAGGCTATATACAGCAACAATACTGCAAACCACTGTATAAACCAGCAGATCTCGGCACATAAAGCATATGCAGTATGTGTGCAAAAGTAAAACACAATTACTAACTGAAAATGAGATAGCCCAAACTAGAATCTGAATTTGAAAAGAATAACTTTGTGGGAAGATTTAAGATCAAGTACTAACTATTTACTAATAAGTGTATATGAATACGATTTCAATCTTATAAAACCTGAAAAAGAGCTCTATTAAGTCAATCTACTGAACTATTAGTAAATTTAGTTATATGAATAAATTATGTATGGAAAATTATCACTTAATTCGGAACTATGAAAACAGCCCAGTTCAGGACAATCCAAAATAGTTTCATCTGACTCACTGTCTGGCACCAGAGCACAATACAGGGAAAATAAGTGTTCACTATCCCATAATCTAAAATAGAAAAACTTGAATGGTCACTTTTGTTTTTTCAGCAGAATGGCAGGAAGTTTGCAGATTGGCTAGAAGTTTATGAAACAATGAAGCATGCCAAATTGTATAGAAATTGGAGCATGAGTTTTGACCTATTCTCTCTCTGGGAAAAAAAATCATTTTTTTAAATGAATGTCTCTGTGCCTTTGAGACAGACAGTGAAAACGTTTATTGCAGTTATAGCCCCATGCAAAATGTCTGATTGAGGGATGAGTGTACAATGAAAAATTGTTCATATGAAAATGGTGGTAATTTTCCAGAGTTCAATAGAGCTGAAGCAAAAATATAAAAGACAGTCTTTTCAATCTACTCCTACAATATTTCTAAACTGCAGATACAGATCAGAAGATGAGTCTGGAACTGAAATGGAGCAGGTTTAGACTAGCCTGTTCCATCTGAAGTCTGAGGTTTGGCCAAATCCAATGCACAGCCCTAAAATAACTTTGAAAGACTACTTATGGGTGAGATAATTACATGTATCTCTTCCATTACCAAGTAATCTTATCCAATTTTGTTCCATTGAAACTTTTATGTAATGAACATAGATTTAACTTTCCGAATAGCATGGGACAGTCCTTGGTGCAACTCAAAGCCATTACCGTATCTGAAACTGATGAAGGTGTGCTATTAACCATTTTCTTCTCCAGCCTGAGTTTGGGATTTTAAATTATCTTGCCTGGATGTATTTATAGAAGCTCAAATGTTTGCACATTATTTAATAATCTTCAATTGGCCTAATAAAATGTCTCATCTATAAAACATATTGGTCGTAAGAAATGTTTCAAAAAGAGGATAAACTCTCAAAGACCCCTTTGGGATAGCAAGATCTTAGCTATGTGTGAGACAACATGCAATCCAATTCATCATTTCTCTGTTTATTCAGGTACCACTTGCCAAGCATCTCTGGACAGCTTATAGAGCAGGGGTGTCAAACTCCCAACGACACGTCATCACGTGACGTATCACAACTTTTTCCCCCTTCATTAAAACGGGGATGGGGATGGCCAGCACGTGACGCATCCAGCCCGCAGGCCGCGAGTTTGACATCCCTGTTATAGAGGCTTAAAAATAACATCTAGAGATCTCAGAAACAAAACTAATGAAGACAGATGAAGGCAGGCTCAAATATATAGCATTTAACAGGTTCACTCATCAACCTTTTTATTCCATACACCATGAAAATCTTCTGAGTTCAGTTCACTGTTTTACAGTAGTTTGGCTCCTACTTGACTGGCTGCTTCGAGTGAAGTATGAATGGGAAATTACAGCTCTACTCTAGGGAACCTGAATCATGACCCTCCCTGGGTCTTATTTGAATTTTTCATATTACAGAATACTATCTAATTCACCCAATCCGGGTGAAGCAGTGAATTACCTGTATCAATATCAGAGCATGGTAATGGACTGATGAGGGACAATAAACTGAAAATTCAGACAAGACTCAGATGACTGTTGCATGGCTTCCTGTTCTGGTAACTGATATTTAGCCCATACTTGCTCCCTAAAATATGGACTAAATACCATCCTACCTTTGCAAGATCAGGTAGGAAATTCAGGGTGATTTTGGAATTGAGCAACATTTGCATATAATATTGAATTAAATTTAAAAAAACAGACAGAGAGGACATGTAGGTCTCCATAAAACAGTACAGTAACAGCCTGCATGATCACTGTGCTCCAGCAACAACAGCCTACAAATGTTCCCTGTGGAAGGGAATGAGACTGCTATAAAACAGTGCTTTCAGTTTCCAACTCTTTCACGAGATTCAGAAAGATATCTGGATCCTTGTTTGATGATTATCAAAGGATCTAAAAGGATTAGGAGGGGCACTTTACCTCCACTGAAGTCCCTCCAATGTTGCCTCCTCCCATGCTCCAATCAGTATCCAGACTATATAGATCTGATAATCCATTAGGGTGCTCTGGAGATATCCAATGAGCAAAATCTCAATAATTTTCCAGAAGTAGTAGTTTGAGATGGAACTAATAATCAAAGATGGTTAAGTTAAGTGTGGCATATTAGACAGGAAGTACATCACCTTTCAGGCTCTAGAACTACAGAACCACCTCCTAAAGCAAGGGATTAACATAATATACACTGAGAACCAACTTCACATAGCTCCTCTTAATCCATGAAGAAACAGACAGGTAGTTGAAGATAAATTGGAGAACATCCTATCCACTGCAGAATGAATTCCAGATAACACAATATGTTGTTCCAGTTGTTCTAGGATTTCATTCATGAAATGTCAAAAAATGTCAAGAAACTGGCCTATCTGAGCAATTTTATGCGATGCAAATTGGCCCCAATAGTTAGCCAGGCCATTTAATTGAATGCCTTTCCCCAACAGGGAATTGGCTACCCTGAACAAGGTTATTGGCTGGCAGCTCACCAACACAATAAAAGAGAAGTAAAGTTATTCCCTAACAACTATTAGTTATGCCAGGGACAATTATAGAGCATGACTAAGAAAAATATCTCTGATTATGTTGTACGCATTTAATAATTGTTTTTGTTAAATGCATACCAACTGTATTTATATTGGGAAGGGAATGAAAGGAAAGTCTTCCATTAAGAAACATCAATAAATGCAAAAATAAGAAAAAAAAACCAATCAGGGTAGACTCATTTTTAGTTGTTTATTTATAAGTCATATAATCTCTTATCACACCATCATGTAACTCTGGGCAGTGTACAAGAAGGTTAAAACAAAGTTAACTTTAAAATTATGTCACAAAAAACAGCATAAAAAGAGATTAGAAGAAAAGGGGCGTTGGTCTTAACCTGATACGCTCTTTCTTGTAGTGATCAACGGGAGAGTTCAGGATGGATTGCTCTAGTCTCCTAGCTCTATGGACTGAGTTGAATTTCTGAGGATACGCCTCCCTGGTAACGTTCCCCAGTTGAAAACGAAGTGAATCTTGTAGCCCGGCTGCAATCCAAACGCATCTTCTCCTGGAATCTGGACCAAAACAGTCCACTGGATGGGACTAAACTCTCCCATTGATCACCATGAGAAAGGGTGCATCAGGTAAGACCAACACCCCTTTTCCTTAGCATCAACAGGAGAGTCCAGGATGGGACATACCAAAGCTTGGCAGTCCTATGGGCGGGAACTACTCTGGTCCTGAGTCCCCACTCTTCATGCATTTGGTGCAGGACACACCAGCCGAAGGCCACCTCAGCGGAAGCATAAGAGTCCAGTCTATAGTGGCGAATGAATGGCGACGGGGATGTCCATGTCGCCACCTGACAAATCTACAGAAGCCTAGGTTTCCCAGGCTACCATTGTGGCAGCACTCCTAGTTGAATGCGCCATAATCCCTCAAGGCACCAGGAGAGTCTGAAGCTCATAGGCATGGGCAATACATGTCTTTAGCCAATGACCCACCATGGAAGACGTCACCCTCTGGCCCAGAGTTGACGGCTGAAAGGCAACGAACAGGGACTCAGTCTTCCTGATGGAAGCAGTCCTTGAGATATAAATGCAGAGGGTCCTCTTAACATCCAGAGTATCCCATGTCTGTTCCAAGGCCTGCCAAGGCCTTGGGCAGAAATCAGGCAAGATCAACTCCTGTGCTCGGTGAAACAAGGAGTTAATCTTTGGAAGAAAGGCAGGATCCAACCGCAGAACCACCCTGTTTGGATGAAAAACACAGAGGTCCTTTCTCATCGATAATGCCGCCAACTCTGAGAACCACCTGGCCCAGGTGATGGCCACAAGGAAAGCCACCTTACACAAGAGGAGACGTAGGCTGGCCTCCCTTAAGATTTCAAATGGTGCCTTAGTAAGGGCCTGTAACACCCTGGTCAAGTCCCCGGTGGGGGAGTGGTGCACTGTTAGGGGCTTTAAATTGGAGGCTCCCCTGAAAAAGGCTCGCACCCTGGGGGTGGTGAGCGAGGGAGCCTAAGTCCCCAAACCTCAAAACTGAGGACAGGGCTGTGACCTGTCATCGTAAGTGTTTGGGGATAGTCCCTTCTCCAGGCCCTCCTACAAAAATTCCAGTACATCCCCCACTGACACCAAAGTAGGGTCCATCTTGCCCTTGGCACACCAGTCCCTGAAAATCCTCCAAGTTGCATTGTAAATGCGCATGGTGGAAGACCACCTGGCTGCCTGTCTTATCCGTATGACCCTATTGGAGAACGTCTCCCACTTCAGAAGTCTCCTCTCAACTGTCAAATGGTCAACTGGAGCCACTGAGGCTCCAGATGGATGATGGGACCTTGTCTGAGAGAGACTCTCTCCAGGAGAATCCTCTAGGGTCTGGCGACTGACAGGCTGACCAGGTCGGTGACAGGCTGACCAGGTCATCTGAGCCAGTGAGAAGTTACCAACAGGACCTCCGCCCTCTCCGACAGCACCCTCCTGATTACTGCTGGAATCAGGGGAGGTGAGGGGAAGGCATATAATAGAGCCCTGGGCCAAGAGCATCGTAGTACATCTACCCCTTCCGCCCCAATGCTGGGAATCTTGCAAAGAATCTGGTGAGAGTTTGACGGAGAGGTGAAGAGATCTGGAATCAGACACCTGAACCATTCTGATAGTTCTGCGAACAGACTGGGATGAAGGTGCCACTCTGACTGGTCAACAGTGGCCCAGCTCAACCAGTCTGCCTGCATGTTGGCTACTCCTGCAACGTGCTCTGCCCTGAGCAATAATATGCGGCACAAAGTTTCTGCTTCCTTCATGAGGGACTTCAACGGAATCCCCCCCTGCCGATTGAAGGAGGGCTTTTGAAGGAGGACATGAGGGCCAAGTGAACCGCCCTGAGGTCCAGCCAATTTATGTTGTGGCAGAGCTCCTGCTTGTCCACTGTCCCTGGCAACTTGGGAGTCAAAGTGCCCCCCCAACTGAAAAGGCTGGCATTGGATGTTAACGTCAATCTGTCTGGTTCCTTGTAGAAACCACCCCTTGTGATGGCTCTAGACTCCCACCAATGGAACAAACGTAGCACCCCCGGTGATACTCGAACCCTTGCTGGCGAGGTACTGTGACTCGCCCTCTGGTAAGGGAACAGAAACCATTGGAGGCATGGAACCATTCCCAAGGCACTATGGCAAGACAAGATATCATTTTCCCCAGGAGCTGGAACAGAAGCACCAAAGGTACTATTCTGTTTTGTCCGAATCTGCCCTATCAAGGCCTTGATGCTGTCCTTTCTAGGAAAGAAAAATCTGTCTGGTTATCGTGTCTATGAGTGCCCCTAAGTGCACCAGACTTGTCGTGGGTACCAAGTGACACTTGTCCAAATTGATGGAGAATCCATGATCCCGCAGGATCCGGATTTTTGTGCATAGATATCTCTCCACCAGCAGCCAGAAAGACCCCTGGTTAAGCAAATTGTACAAGTTAACACCGTATCCGAATGGGGATTGTCCTGAGGTATTCTGCTAGAGCTGCCATAATCTTGGTGAATGCCCAGGGGGTCGATGTCAGACTGAACGGGAGGGGCCGCATATTGGAAATGGCGCCTGGCATAACAAAACCTCAGGAATTGTCTGTGACTTGAATAGGGATGTGGAGGTTTGCCTCCGTCAAGTCCACAGAAGTCAAGAAATCTCCCTCCTGGATTCCTTCTAGAATGGAATGGAGTACATCTTGAACCTCCTGTAGACCAGATATCGGTTGAGTCCCTTGACATTCAGAATTGCCCTCCACATACACACCCAATGTCTTTGGAATGACAAAAAAAATTGAATAAAAGTCCGCCCCACTGGGACCAACTGAATGGCCTGAATCTCCAACAAATGCTGGATCGCTGATTCCATGAGTTCCTATCGTGCCGGGTCTCTGGAAATGGGACAGCAGAAGAAAAATCTTGGGGAGGGGAGAGGAGAAGAATTCCAGGGAGAGTCCTGATCTTACTGTCTCCCTGACCCAGAAGTCTGTCGTGGTCTCCTCCCAATGGTTTGAGAAAAGACCAAGACAGCCCCCTATGGGGGTTGAGGCCCAATGTCACTTGTGGCATCTAAATGCCATCCTGCTGTTGCCACGAAAGGAGTAATCGCCATTACTTCCAGGCAGGCTTAACCATGTCGCAGCAGCTACAGCGAATTGGAGCTCCAATAAGTGTGGCCGAACAATCAACCAGTGACTCAGCTCCTAATGTCTAACTGGCAAAAATCCAGTAAAAAACTACTAAATATAGTGCAGCCACTGTGCAATCCAGGCAGACTTACAGTCTCGCAGCTGCAGTAGCTTACTGCCCCTATAACTGCCCAAGTAGCCAGGAACTCCAGGCCCCTTTACACAACCACAGAGGTTCTAGGGGCTCGCATCAAGTATATTGGCCTTTCTGAGCTTTTGACTGATGAGTTCTTCAGTGCACAGCAGGCCAGGCAGGCGCTGGATCAGGCCTCTGATCTTTTAGCAATGGCCCAAAACCAATCAAAATGGCCACCACTGCTGTATCGAGTCCCCAAATAGCAGTTGAGAAGCGCAGCAAATAAAATGGCTGCCAGAGGGGCAATGAGGCTCCCAAACTCCTCTTCTGCAGCCACAGAAGTTAGAGAGGCGGCTCTGGGCCAAAGGGTCTCTTCGATGGTCAAAATTCAGCTCAGCGGCTTGAAAAAAACCTCCAGAGCTGCAAACAACCCCCTTTTTGCTCCCGTGGATCTTCAAGGGACTGCGTGGAGCCGATCAGCTGTAGCAGTGTTCTACAGCACTCACAGCTCCACTAAGCAGTTTCCTTTAGTCTGTTGTCAAAACCAGGGAATTTAGAAAGAATTATTACTAATTTCAGCTCAGAACCTCTGGGAGCTTAAATGAGCATCCTACAAAGCTGAGACTGAGTTGAAAAACTGAGGAATGTTACCAGGGAGGCATATGCTCAGAAATTCAGCTCAGTCCATAGAGCTAGGAGACTAGAGCAACCCATCCTGGACTCTTCCATCGATGCTATGGAGAAGGAGGTGTTAACTACCCAAGAGCCATCTCAATATTTCACCAGTCCCCATGCTTGCTGACACAACAAGCTTTGGGGAATGAGGCCAGCTTCAGTTCGGGGGAAAGGTGTTCCATAAATTGGCGTCCACAGCAGAAAGGAGCCACCACCTAGAACCCTCTAAATGAAACTCCTTTGTCAACAGGACTTGTAACATGCCCTTTGCACTGGAATCTGGTGTGATGGGCAGATTTAAGGGAAAGATACTTACTCAAATAACCCAGCCCCATGCTATTTAGGGATTTAAAGATCAAGAGCAGTATTTTAAATGGGACCTGAAACAGACTGGTAACAAATGCACCTTGTGGAACACAGATGTTAACGTGTTCTTCTGGTAACATATAACTGCTCATGCTGCTGCATTCTGCCTTGGCTGAAGCTTACACATACTTACAGATACTTTATAAGTATCTGTAGTCCAATCAAGAGGTCCCTCACCACAGCCTCTTTTTGCCTTCTAAGAGTAAAAAATGGATGCAACACATGCATATTGATTCCTTACCTTTGTCTGGTATATTAGTCTTTCAGAAAAATGTCTTGCTCAAAATATTTGACAGATCAATTTGATCAAAATTAAAATATTCATAAATACACTACTTCTAACAGACTGTGACCCATTGGATCACAAAGATTTGGAACTGAACAACCTAAGTAAATAATTTAAAACTTGCTTGAGTTTAAAATTTTTGCTACTATTCTGTTTTTTGCACAATAGTTGCCAAGTAACTTCAATTTAAATTTAACAAACTATCATCCAGACTTAAAAAAAAAAACTATTTGGACCAATGGCAAATTTAAAATTTCAGATCAGTCCGAAGACTGTCTCACATAGCAGCTGGGCAAAGAATCTTATTTTAAAATGAATCAGCTGTTACGGTGAGGATGCTCAATCACAAAATAAGCATTTAGTAAAGTTTTGTTTATTGCTTCCTAATAATTTTAAAAATCAGACAGAACAAAGGGACAGGTGGGTTCCATGGGCATATGCTAGCAATGTTAGAAAATACATTTTTGTGCTTTGTCAATTTGTTGTGTTAAAGCCATCATCTCCAGGAACCTAGAAAAAAAGCATACTTTATAATATATAATAATGTAGAATAGATTATATTTTTTAAAAAAAATCTCTGAATGTAATTACATTACAAAACTAAAATATTTTCCAAGCCCAGATATTTCATCTAATTCAAGAACCGTAAGCTTAAAAATATCTCAGAAAAGGAACCCAGTTGACAACAATCCGGCTGCAGCTTGATGTCCATTGACTAATATCAGCCTAATTGCAGCCTTTAAAGCTTGCCTCCATGATTTTTTATATAACCTACGATGTTGAGACAAAAAAACTTGAAAAGAATTAAGAGGATTTATAGTCTGGGTGAATTAACTGGCATTAATGAAGTTTAAGTATTTAATAATAAGTTACCTCAAAAATAAAGACTGAAGTCAACATTTATATGAAATAACTTTACAGAATTTTTCCACTTTGGTTTTCATATGCACTTAAAATAATGTCACTATGTAGAGGTTGCAGGACTAATTCTATGCTTTCTTTCAGAAAAAAAAGTCATACGATTATGCAAGTCTATATATGGATAATAATATTATGCTCTTTTTATTGAAAAACTGCACAGCATTTACATTTGAAGAACTGCACACCATTACTAAATATATTTGAGTAACATTACTACGATTCTCATTAGGAAGTACAAAAGAAAAGCCTCTTTCAACTTCTTTTTTGCGTATACTTCTAGAATTTGATGTAATGTCTTCTTTTATAAAATGATGATAGGAAGAAAGGACACGTATCTGATAATAATATAGTATTACTTTCAGAAACAGACTCAAAAGCATCCTCCTGTGGTAGAAATAATGCCTTCCTGACTGATATTTTTCCCAAGTCCAAGGACAAAAGTGAGTAATATAAATAGTAGCACCAGTCATGGATCTTGTTCTGTAAAGGACCTTACCACTGGAGATCAGATTGATCCCAATCTTTGCTCATGGATGGGGTCAAGAACTTATTACTCTGAGATTTTTTAGTTTCAACCTGCAGTTTATTTGTTTGGATCAAGTGTTTTGTATTTATGTGCATATTGCTGGGGTCCTTGATGCTCTCTAAGCTTGGCAGTCAAGCTCAGACAACACCAAGGACTTCTCATGTCAACCCTGAGCTATGAATATTCTCCCTTACTGGTATAATCCTTGGTATAATCCTGTTTTAATCCTTGAAATTTGAATAATCAGCATTTCTAAGTATATTTTTTAGCATGTCCTACTGAAAGAACATAAATGGAAAGAGATATTATTACGGCTTCTAGCATTTGGCTAAACAAGTATGAATAGAGTATTCCTTCAAAGTAAAAACAACCATCCTGCTGAAACTTTTTTATAAATAAAATGTTCTGAGGGTTTATAACTTTTTGTTACAGTAAGTGAGAATTATTTTAATACAAAATGACTGGATTCTTGATGAATGAGATAATTTCCAATCATGACAATACCTGTCCAGGAACTCTTAACAAAGTAGGAAAATAACAGTACTATCCCTCTAGAATCGGTTATTCAAAGGCTACAGTCTCAGAATGTGATAATTAAAATTCCTACAACTAATAAACATTTAATGATCCTCCACAAGCTGTTCCTTGTGATAGAACTCACAAGTTCTAAGTTCCACAAGATATTTTCATGCCCTGAGAAAGGGGTCCAGTGTAACTTTTTAGTCAGGGGTGCTCAAAAACATGGTTGCTCTAATGTGCCATAAGGTTCAAAATGCTTTCCTATGATATTTAACTTCTATATGAACCAACAGGAATAGGCTTCCATATGTTTAGGTGAGAATTCAACAGTATGATGAAGGTATTCAGCTGCATATCATCACCCTATGTTGAGCCAAGGATCTATCTAAGGTTAAGCCTGTATCTATAGTGGTATCTAAATTCAAATTTCAAATTTATTCAATTTATACCCCGCCCTTCTCCCTTGCGGGACTCAGGGCGGCTCACAGTCATAATTAAAA
>JANHFK010007382.1:114495-128700 GCA_036250565.1 Sibynophis collaris | reverse complement strand
GCCCCCTGTGCACGGGTGTGCAATTCCCCCTACGCGCTGCCCCGCCCCCCTGCGCAGACATGTGTGATCTCCCCGCTCTCCCCCACCCCTCCACACATGCGTGTGTGACCCCCTGTGCCCTGTTTTGAGCCTAGCAGGCCTCCCTGAAGCCCTCGGAGCTGGAAACAGCCTGTTTCTGGACTTCTGGTAGGCCCGTTTTTCACCCTTCCCAGGCTCTGAGGCTTTCCTGGAGCCTCCAGGAGAGCGAAAACGGCCTCCCCCAGCCCTACTGAGCCTATTTCCAGTCTTCTGGTAGGCCCATTTTTCACGCTCCAGAGGCTTTCCTTGGAGTCTCCAGGGGGGCGAAAACAGAATCGCCCAGCGGCCCTCTGGAGGCCGGAAACGGCCCATTTCCAACTTCCAGTAGGCCTGTTTTACACTCTCCAGAGCCTCCGCGCGAGCCCTGTACTTACCTGGCATCCAAAAGGGGCCACATGGAGACTCCTGGGAGGGGAGGGGCAACATGGGCATGCGTCTCCCATATGCACGGCAGAGAACCGAAAATCAGCTGGCAAGCAGGAGGCGCACACGCATGCACGCTGGAGCTGATCTAGGGCAAAGGCTCATGTGCCCGTAGAAATGGCTCCACGCTCCATCTGTGGCAACCATGCCATAGGTTTGCCATCACGGGTATAGGCTTTAATTGTAATACTTCTATCAACAACTGGCCATTTATTTTTATTCTACTATTGGGCTACAAGATCGTAAAAGGGGAAAATGGAATAGATTTAGACCTTTTCTTTAAAAACAAAGCCTCCAAAAATCAGAACTCCAAAATTTAGTGCCAAACTAAACTTCTCAGTTTGCTGAAAGATTACTAGCATTTGCTCTAGGAAAAATGGAAAAAGTACAGGTAGTCCTCGTTTAGTTCAAAGTTACAATGGGACTGAAAAAAGTGACTTATTGTTGCCACATTCCCTTAGTCACATGATCAAAATTCAGATGTTTCGCAACGGGTTCATGTTTATGACGATTGCGTTGTCCACCTTTTGTGATCTTCTGACAAGCAAAGTCAATGGGGAAGCCAGATTCACTTAACAACCATGTTACTAATCTAAAAGCTGCAGTGATTCACTTAACAACTGAAAGGTTGTAAAATGGGGCAAAATTCAGTTAACAACTCTCTTGCTTAGCAACTAAACCTTTGACCTCAATTGTGGTTGTAAGTCGAGGGACTACCTATATAACTCACTGAGTTAAGTTGCTTTGTTCTGTCATTACATATAACAGATATACAGTTCTGTATTACATTTTCTATTCTCTACAATTAGTTGGAAATCCAATTATATATTTTACTATGAAAAATATGCCAAGGTTAACAAATTGCTCACTTCTACCTCACTTTTGCAGCATTTGCAACCCTTGCTGCTCATCCATGTATTTCCTTCTCCCATTTGACTGTTCCGTCTTCTATTCCTGCATCCCAAAGTAGCAGTGAGATGCTAACCCAGCTCCATCTGTTGGCCACTAAGCTTACAAAGCTGTGATCCTTCTAGGTCTTACTGCAAAATTCAGGAAGAAGCTGCTGCAAATGCAACCAGCGAAAATTATTTTGGTTATCTCTGATGCATTGAGTTTACCAAAGCGCTCTTCTTTTAGTTAACTTTATACAGAAAAAACTTATCAGATTAAAAAGAATGCAAGTTTCACATTTTATATCACTTATTATAGAATTGTTAACTAATAAAGCTAGAAGGACACTTATAGTAACTTGCTACTTACTATTCTATTAGTGACTGATCCCTGAAGTTACAGCTATTGCAGCATCCCTGCAGTCACGTGATCAAAATTCAGACATTTGGCAATCCACCCATACTTACGACTGCAGGGGTGCTTCAACTGCCGCCATCTATGACATTTGGTCTGCTGCATTCCACATTCCCCTCCAGCCCAGCTGACCTTCACTACATACTTCTCACTGTTGACAAGGCATGCTTGCCCTGGATCCTGATGGGCCACATGGCCACATAAGGTTTTTTTCCCCAAAGTCATGTACAACAGTTTTCTTGCACAATGTAGGGAAGAGGCTCCTGTGGCCAGCAGCTGCTTTGTGAAAGGGCAGGGTAGGCACACCTTGCCAGCAATGGGAATAAGATGGTGAAAGTCAGCTGGGATGGGGATGTGCAGGTGCATGACTCTCACAGTGCAGTGTAACAAGGGTGACTGCAGCAGGGAATTCCTAAGGCATTGTGCTTCCCAGGAAGCTGCGGCTTTGTGCCAGGCTGTTGGGTCAGACTGGAGCAGCAGACACCCTGAGGGGCAGCTGTGGCATTACACTGCATTGCAACTCAGGGGCTTATTGCAAAGTAAATTCTGGTGCCAACTGTGGCTGTAACTTGAGGATTACTTATATAAAATTATTTTACTACATCTTTCTGATTGCATGCAAATCATCACATGATTTACACATCTAGGCCAAAGTTTGGTTATAGTAGCCGTTATTTATTAACAAAAGAAACCTCTTAAATCAAATCAAACTATTACTTTTAATGTCGTCCACTCTGGTTGGCAGCTGAATCACAGTCTTTCAAACTTTTCTTGAAGATATCAAATATTCCACTGGGAAAATACATATTTATTTATTTTTCACACTTCTGAACTGCCCATCTCCCTCAAAGAGTGATTCTGCTCAATCTCTAAATTTTGCATTCAGTAGGATGCCTTGCAGATTATATGTGAGGAAAGGGTAGTTTATAGCTACCATTTGCTGTAAAAGAAATAGAATAGAAAGGAAAGAAATAGAAAAGGCTAAGGTTAAGTATGGAAAAGAATGGTTTCCCACTGGGTCTGAATACCAAGATTCACACACAAAATTTTCAAGTGGCTACTTTTAAGGAAACCTAAATTGGAGTCTTTCAGATTCAGATTAAATCTGAAGACGTACTGTTAAAAAAAAATCCTACTATAATTTGGGAACTATAACATTTCACCTGACAGTAACTTCAGTGTATAATTAACCTCATCCTTCCATGTGCATACTTGTCAACAAGTAATCTTAATACTGTGCACATTATAACCATACACAGTCCTTCCCTGTGAGAAAAAGGTTTTATAAATTGATCCTAGCTATATTTAGTACCTATATCAAGTTAACCTGCATACAAATAGGACAGGCAAAAGCACTTTTAAGAAGCTGTCTCATATAAAGTTGAACTATTCATCCATATAGCTTAGCTCTGTCTCAACTTAAAATGCAGTGGTTCTCCAAATATTTCTGAGAAATGTTCTTATCCAATTTCAGGTGCAAAAATTTTATATATGCAAAATGTACACATCACTTTTTATATGCAAAAGTGTATTTATCCACTATAAACAAGAGCATGACAATTGTATATAACTGTTCAAGCATCCTAAATTTTTAGTTAAAGTTGGCAATGCTTCAGAGGTAGATTATTCGGGTGTAAATATTTCATTTTTTTCAACTACAGTATACTTTTTCAAATATTTTTCATTAGTATAAATCATGTTACAATTAGTTATATAATCAGTTTATAGTCATACAATTAGTAAATGAACTAAGTCAAAGCTATAGAAACATTCCATAATTCATCATTCCGTTAGTTCATTCAAAACTAATTTTAAAATATTCAGCAGAACTCCATACACAAAATGTTTTCTAATTTATTTATTTTAGAAACTTTCTCTTTCAGTTTGAGTTAAAATAAACTTCACAGACAATGTTGGCACACTATGAAATGTTCTTATTCTACTAATACATAAATCATAGTTATAGAAGAGGGAATGATAAAATAGTTTTTCACTTACCATACATTATGTGGTAAATAAGATGGAGTTCTATCAACCAAATTAATTGCAAAGATAATAAATATGGTGCAAAGCAAACATAGCGAAAATAAAATAATTGGTCTATTATGCTCAAAATTTTCATTGTTAGTTAGAGGGATGATTTCTAAACTTTATCAAGAACATAAATGATAGAAATTCTTTATACTGGAAATATTACATTTTAAAATGGAATTTATAAATTTCCATTCGGAGCAACCAACCAAATCAAGTCTTCATTTCTATACAACCCATTGGAAATCCAAATTATTCAAAATAGAGGGTGGATTAGCAGTTCTGAACTTTAAACTGTATTACCATGCTAATTTGTTTAACATGGGTCTCAGAGTGGATTATATCTCCTTATGGCTCAACTAATTCTATAGAAGGCACAAGATTTCCAGATGGTCTGCATAAATATCTCTGGTGGATACAAACAGAAATAAACAATTTATAAGAGCTCATAATATATTGATGTGTGGTACGAACATAGAAAAATAGTAAGCCCAGATTTCTCTCTTCTCACTACCTATTAAATGTCCGTTTATTAAAAAAATGTGTTAAGAAATTTGTTCAATGGTGACAGACAACTACAAACAGTCATTGGAACTCAGTATTTATATATGACAACTGCAGTGAGACTATTATATCCTCAAAAGTGGAAAGGTTAACACCACCCACAATGGAGGATTACGTAATTCGTGAAGATGATGGAGTAGCTTGCAAAAACAGTTAATTTAACTTCCTTGATCAGAGAAAAACCAGTATCTACATTTAGAGCTACCTGAAAACCCCTTATAGACGATTTGCATGAAATGGAAAAAATGCACTTATGACTTGTAGTTTTAAAGGTTAGAAAAAAACTGGATATTGGAAAAAAGTAAAGATTTTTTGTAATCAATTTGTAATCATACATATGTTTGCTGAAGAGCAAATCAGAAGTTTCTTTTTATTTTTTTTCCCCATTCCACTTGTTTTTCCTTTTTCCTTTTCTTTCTTTGTTCTATTTCATGTTAGCTGTTATGTTATGTTTAACACTTTCAATAACAATTTTTAAAAATAAAGTTGTTCAGTAGAAGCTTAATAATTCATTTAGATTGCAAGATTTCATTACCAATAAGATACAACCTTTTGATACTCGTTTCAAAATAGTCAAATTTACCTGACATTTTATCTTCAAAGAAGTAGCATAGCACTATAGTACAGCATTAGAATTGTACAACACAGAGCTAAAATTGCAGAAATAAGGGTAAAAATTTTAATTTAAAAATCTTATAGCAGTGATGTGCCCAAAATGGAACATGTGTGCCTGCCAGAAACACGAAGATCAGCTGCCTGGTGCGCGCATTCACACCAGCCAGCTGGTCTTCAGATTTCCGGGGGTCTGGCACGCACAAACACCAGCACCAGAAGAGCAACTGGCGATGACGTGCGTGACATAGGTTCACCATCACGGTCTTATGGCATGCAACTTATCTTGCTTTATTGTATATTGGTGAACTATAAAGTCAGAATCTGAACAAGAATCTGAAAAATCTGAACCTGCATGATTAAATGAATGCAGAATCCGAATGCAGTAACAGAAATGGAAAAATAATAATTTCAAAATAAAAAGAATATTAAATTTATTCTGAATAAACTGTGAAATTAGATAATTTTCTAAAAATTGTTTGAAATATAATGAGCAAGTCAGATCGTTTTTTCCATATCTGGTGGCAACGTTCTAAAGCTCAACAATTACACTGAAAATTAAACTGGATAATAAAGATTTTGTATTTTACAAATTTTTGGCTGCTAATCGTGAAAATAACTTGTAACTTAGGCTATCAAATACTGTTTTATAGAAATCTTCTGTCTTTATACCATAGCAATGTACATCCTTCAATACCTATTTTACATGAAAGAAACATGTAAAAACATGGTACTGTTGTTGAAGTACATCCAGTATACCAGATACCGGAGATCTAAAAGTCCTGGATTGACTGCTTGGAATGCATCTCGGATATACCAAATACTGTTGTTACATTTGCAAATGTGAAAATGCAAGAGAATCACAGTACATAAATAAAATGGCTATTTTGAAACAATTTGGTTCCAGGATAGAAATATGTGGTCATGAACCACTTGTTGAACTGACAAAGATATTTTGCATCCTCTTGGAATGATGAAAAATTTTGTGAAAGCGATGTACAAAGAAAGTGAAGTTTAAATTATTTGAGACTGAAGTTTCCAAGAATAACTGATGCCAAGATTTTAAAAGGCATTTTTGTCGATCCACAAATCACATACATCATCAATGACTTATCAGTTTTTATGATTTGTTAGTAGGGCCAGAAAAAATTGCCTGGAAACCATTCAAGGATGTAGTTGAAAATTTCCTTGGCAATTACAAAACACCAACTACATTCCACTGGGTTAACAAACTTCTTACAGCATACTATACGAGACTATGAAATGTCACTGAAGATCCATTTTCTGCATTCACACTTGAACTTTATTCCCTATAATCTAAGTGCAGTCAGTAATGAAAATGGTGAAAGGTTTCACCAGCACACTGTCACAATGGAAAAACGGCATCATGGCAACTAAAATCCTTCATCGCTGGCTGGCTATTATTGGACACTGCACCAAATACAAATGAAATCAACAAAAATACACTTTTAGCCCTATTGAATTCATGCACAGTCGAAAACATTATGCAGTTAAATATATTATAGTTATTAAAAGTTTATTTCATTATTTCTCAAGATTCCTACATAATAGAATTATTCTGAAATTATATTTGTATTCAGTTTGAAGGCGGTCTGTCATAATCACCAAATGTTTTTCAAATAACAAAACTTTTGAAACAATACTTGTCAACTGTTATTCATATCAGAATAAAACAAATTGTAGAAATAGAAATCCCATTCCAAACTGATACTCTTATTAAATTTTGCTAAACCACATATTCAATCTAGGTATAATGAATTTACCTTTGTACACATTAATTGCCACAAGATTATTTTCTGTTTCTTACTGGAAATATCATTTAATTCTCCCACATAAGTTGTGGGGAATATGATTTTTGCACTTTAAATCTCACATCAAATTTTATCCAGATAGAAATCATTACTGGACAGTAATCTGATATATTCATATCTATCTCAACCAATATTTTGGAAGGAATTATATAGAGTTCATACTACTCTCTTTTATGGGATATTTAAATCCAAACATACTTTCAGTTTTGACTTTGCATTGTAGCTTTTGTGTGGGGTGGTGATATATATTGTGTTGACCATGGTTCTATTTACCTTTGCTTATACCTCAACCATGTTTTAAGCTATTTACAGCAATATATTCAATTTTCATAATTTATTACAGTAATGATATACTAGAAAGTCACAACCTCATTGATTTTTTTGTTTCCTTGTTTCCTTGTTTATGCTTTATTGTTTGTATTTTTTATCTGTTTTCTATTTTCTATTTGTGTTTATGCACTTTTCTTTAAAAAAAATTAATACTTTAAAAATGACCTAACCCAATGGATGTGGTCAGTGGGGTCTATTTCAAGGTAATTTTCTGTTATGATAAGACAGACCTGACCACAGACATGAGTTTTAGGAATGTATTGCTACTCAGTGATGAATACTGTCACTGTTATGTGATGATTCACGCCTATGTATTATGAGCAGACCAATTCCCTACAGATTGCCAATTAAAATTAGCTGCATATTAATGAGGCTCAGCAGCAAAAAGGGAAAACTTGACCTAAGTATACTAGAGAGGACATTTGAAAATATAAAAAATGTACCAATGAGAGCTCTTACATAATTTTAAAAACTATTAGAGTGTAGTCAATTAAGTTTCCATACATAAACATATAATTAGTAGTCCTGAAAACATCATTGTTCATTTAGCAGATGTTCTAATAAATCTTACAACAGATAACTATGTGAAAATATACTTAGGATTTCTGCATGTAACTTCATATACTTATTTCTATCATACTTTAACATCAAACTTTTTGGTCAATCAAAATAATAATAAAAAATTATGTTCTCCTGTTCGTTTGTTTTTTAATCTTAGAAAGGCTAGAAAATCACTATCGGAACATATTTTCTGCAAAGAGGATATTCTATCACTACAGACTGGGATTAAATCTCTCCAAAACAGCAGTTTTGAGACTATGGATCAAGTGAATCCAGGGTAGCATAACTGGCTTCCAGTTGGATTCCAAGTGCGATTCAACGTGCTGCTTCCTTTAAAGTTCAAAATGGCTTCTCACTGGGTTATATGAGTGACTGTTTTTCCCCATATTCATCTGCCCATTCGAACAGATTGAACAGGATCAACTTCATTCAGATCCTAGAAAATGAGCATTTTTAATCGCTGACCACATGCTCTGGAATTCTTCCCTTTTGAGACAGTCTATTCTTTTGTCCCGAGTTTCAGAAGAGCTGCCTTTACACTCTAGTGCAACAGTAAGGAATGCTTTTAATATTGTTATGTATTAGTGAACATATGACTTTGGGTATTTTTAAATCTCTTATGATGCTGTTATAATTATATATTATTTTATTTTATATTATATATTTTATTATATTAATTATATTACATATTAAATATTATATAATATTTTAAAATAAATATTAAAAACCCTTGGTGAGATTATTTATTTGTATTAAGACTTTCTAAAATGGTTCTGATTGTTAGTCACTCATAGCCTTTGATACACAAATATTACTACTAAGGGAGAGAGGAATAATCAATTTTCTATCCTGCAGAATATTGGAATAAGTGTGGTCTTGTCTACAAAAAGAAAGAAAAAGAAAGTTCAGAATACTACAGACCAGTCAGTCTGACATCAATATTTGGTCTAGTAGTTAAGGCACCGGGCTTGAAAGAAGGAGACCATAAGTTCAAATCCTGCGTTAGACATTAAAGCCAGTAGGTTAACTTTGGGCCACTCATTCAGCCCAAACAATCTCAAAGCGTTGCTGTTGTGGGGAAAATAGGAAAAGGAAAGTGTGCTGGATGTGTGCCAACCTTGAATTATTTGTAAACATTTATAAAAATAATAAATGTGAGGAAATAGATAAACAAATAAATAACTGAAGATTGTACAGCAGATCCTTAAATCTGTAACCAGTTACAGACACCAGCATGAATTTGTAAGAATATATATCATCATATTAATCTTACTTTGAATTCCTTAGTAGATTGTGGGAATGCTCAGCTGAATCTTAACTGAGTAAATATCTGACAAAATACTTTGTGATATTCTGATTAGCATTTTACTTACATATGAGCTAGATATGATGTCTAGTAGGTAAAAGCACAACTGACTTGACCATAACAGTCAAATATTGCTAATCAGCTGTTCTTCATAAACTGAAGTATCGAGTGGTGTGTCATAGTCTCTCAATCAAGGCAATATATTCTTCCTATTCTTTTATTAATAAATTGAATTAAGAAATGAAGTAAATTAAATTGGCAGTACAAAAAACTCGACAAGATAGATTCTATCTATCTAGCAGGAAGAAATAAATGAAAATATTCTTGATGGTTAAAATGGTCTGAAATAACTACATGGAGTAATGTTAAGCTGCAACAAAAGTATATTTTCAATTCATAAGAACCACTTTATTATATCTTTCATTGCTTAACTCAGCTCAAGTTCTGTTATCACTAACGGGAAATAAAATTTAAAAACAAATCAGAAAACTCCAAAAAGCTGCAGAGATAAACAACAAGAATACTGGAAATTTCATATGAGAAGAAACTAAGAGAAAAGGCAGCAGAATAGAGAACAATGTCTTGTTATAGGAAAGCAAATTGTAGGCAAAATTTAGGAGCAATCAATTAATCAAGGTAGCAATTTTTCCTCTAGTGGATGTATTCAAAAAAGGGTAGATAGATTTCTCTCACAGATATTATAGTTTGAATTCCTACAGTGAGAATGCACTATGTCAAAAAGATATTCACAATATCAGTACAGTTTCAATAAACTGTCCATAGTAAATGATACTGAGCTATGTAAAACAGAACTCAAAATTCCAAAATTTCTGTAGAAGTATACCACTTTCCACTTATTCTTAGATTAATAGAGTTGGAAGGGACCTTGTAGGTGATCTAGTCCAACCCTCCACCCAAACAGGAGACCCTATACCATTTCTGGCAAATGGCAGTCCAATCTCTTCATGAAAGTCTCCAGTGATGAAGCTCCCACAACTTCCGAAGGCAAGCTGTTCCATTGATTGATTGTTCTCACTGTCAGAAAATTTCTCCTTATTTCTAGGTTGAATGTCTCCTTGATCAGTTTCTATCCATTATTCTGTGTCTGGTCTTCAGGTTGACCCTCTTCCTCTCTGTGGCAGCCCCTCAAATATTGAACACTGCTATCATTTCAGACATAAGCACTAAGATCAATTTTTAATAAGCTTGATCAAGTTAACATCTATAGTGAAAATTCTCCCATGTCTGCAGAAAGATCTCATCAAATACTCTTACGGGTTTACTCACTCTGAAAATTAATTCTATGTCTGAGATAGAATAAATATAAATTTCATAGAATATTCAAATCTGCTTTTCACTGTTCAGTCTATCATATTCCTATTTTCTAATTTGAAATCAGTCCTCTTAACTTTGGACTTGGGTTTTGGGACCATGGAAATCTCTAGGATAAGTACTGACTATTTTTGCCATTACTTTTTTTCCAAGTTCCTGCTGAATTGATATTTCCTAATGCAGGGGTGTCAAACTCACATCATCATGGCGGCGTCACGTGACATATCGGAACTTTTCCCCCTTTACTAAACCGTGTTGGGCGTGGCCAGCATGTGACTCTTACAGCCCATGGTCCAGAACTTTGACAGCCCTGCCCTAGTGTGTTCATTTCAAACCTGTTTTCTTATTCAGGACTACATGTTTTATCCGAACATATATCATAGCTTTTTGGGTTTGTTATATCAGCCAGATTCACTTGCTTGCGAATTATGGATAGATGTTGTTCCTTCTATGTACACATTATTCTACCATACATTCTATCTTGGACTACTGGAAGCCCAAACAGGGAAACTTTGCCAACAATTAGACAAACATGAAATACTGGCAATTAGGATTAAATTCAAGGATTTTATGAGGCCAAATACTATATTTTGGCTGAGCGGACATCAAAATACAGGTAGCTCTTGATTTACAACCATTCATTTAGTGACCCTTTGAAGTTACAACACTGAAATAGGTGACTTATGACCATTTTTCACACTTATGACTATTGTAGCATCTTCACAGTCATGTGATCAAAATGTAGCCGCTTGGCAACTAACATATAGTATGATGGTTGCAATGTCCCCGGGTCATGTGATCACTTTTTCCAATTTTCTAACAAGCAAAATCAATAGGGAAGCCAGACTTAACCACCATATTACTAACTTAACAACTGCAGTGATTCACTTAATAAATGTAATAAGAAAGATGGTAACATGGGACACAACTCACTTAACAACTGTTTTGCTTAGCAAGAGAAATTTTGCATTCAACTGTGGTTATATGTCGAGGACTATCTGTACTATATTGGTAGAATCAGCTTCATAATTCAACTGATTCGATCTAATTTCAAACTGATTTACCACACTATCAGAAATTCTGATTCACATGGTTGTTACAAAAACTATAAATGTTAAAAAATGAACTAAAAAGTCCCAAATGAACAAATAAATCTTATGTAGCACATAGCCTACAGAAAATAACCAAACCAATTCCATTTTAATATATGGTGGATATTATCTAGACTTTATTCTTAATTTAGGATTTTAAAAAATCAAAATTATACTTTTTAACTGTCTAAAATTTTGAAGTATTTACCTAAATTTACATTTACAGAATCAAAAAGACAGTACTGAAACCTAGAAACTAATCACTTCATAAGTGCTTAAGTATTTTGGAATGTATTTCAAATTTTAGAATATTTAATTCAGAAAACGTTGTAGATATTATCAATTATACAAATCACTGATCAGCAGGATAAAAGAATATTGTATTTTACTTCTCTTTTAATGTGAAAACAGTGGATGGACTCATAATTTATGATATTCTATAATATGGTCTAATTAGTTTGGGTCTGCAATTGGATGAATAGACAGTTGTAGCTTATTTAAGAAACCATAATACATAGTTAAGAACTAATCTGCTTTAAATATAAGATGACAAGGACATGCTACAAGATGTGCTGGTGAGAAAAACTACATAATCTTTCCAATCAAATACTGTACCTAAATATTTCAGGCTGTAATCTTAAAAATACTTACCCAGAAATAAGTACTGAAAAAGCATATATACATTTCCATTACAAAGAAAAAAAAACTCACAATAAAAGAGGCAAGCATGTGTTCTAGTGATGGGTTTCTGAATATTACATATATTTTATACTTGTTATCTCAGGTATTACTGAATGTATATAGTCTGTAATTGAATCTTATAGTAATAGACAAATATGATAAAGCATCACTACTTAATACAGTATGTTTATCCAAAAGAAAATTTCTGGGATACACTGTTTCTTTTGCCCCTAAATCATTATATATAAAACATAATGGTTGCTTCAAAAATGTTACTATCTCTCTGAAATAAACTAAAAGCAAACAGACCATTCAGATATGGTTGATGGTAATGCATGGGATCAGTACTTGTTTTAATCACCTCAAAACATTAAAATTGCTGCCAGACATATCACTGAATAAAAGTTCCTAAATTGAGGGTATCTGATATGTTTCACAGCAAGGATTGTTCCACACTATGTGGTAATCATCCTTGTTGTGGGTACAACTGTGTTTCCTCAAAAGAACATGAAATCTGATATGCAATTTCAAAACACCCACATACAACTGGAATCTCCTATTGAACTATGGTTTCTGCGATATGTACAGATGTTTAAGATTGTGCATAATTTGCACGGTTGCTCAAGATGAGGCAAATGGAATGTCCATATAAAATCTAGAGCCATATTGAGGTAGACATGAGGTTTCTACAACCCAACATGACTGAATGACTAGATCCATAGATCAAAACTTGAAGATAAAACCCTACAAAATGCTTTGTTGATCTCCATTTTTCACATCTCCCCAAAATAGCTCACAAAAGCTCTCCCCAGCAACTAATGCTAGAGCTTCAAATTCTATTAGCTTTAGAAATCAGCCAAAATTTACATCTATCACTGTCTCTTAGAAGGATATTGTTTTTGAATATTATGCTAAGTTCAAAGGCTGAGCATAACTGTAAAGATAAGGCAGACATTCAAAATGATTAAGGGTATTTCCCTGTCCTGTGCTGCAGAAAACCTTAAAATGCCTCTCAAGAATCTACCTCCACCTGAACACTGAGCAACTGAAAGATGAATTTAGCTTTACATCTGTGAATCTTCAGCCACATAATTTATATTTAATATCATGCTTTTTTCCTAATGGTTATTGTTTTTATATGTGAAAGAATATTTTCCATTTAGAAGCTGAAGATTTTTCAACTTTCCCAAATTTGCAATGGGAACTGTGGGCAACTGCAAGGTTCTTTTTCTACATAAGCTGAAAGAGTTTCTGTTCAACTTTCAGATTCAAACAAAATTAACAAATAAATGCTTTATGTTATAACAGTGCAGTCTGAATCTTCGAGAGTTTTTCTATCAATCTTCAAAATCAGCTATCAATACAATCTCCTTGTCATAAAATTCTCAAGTTACTGTGAGTTATTTGCTACAATAGAGTTGATTAAAAGATCTCTTCACTCATAGAAAGTTTTCAGATGTGATGCATTGTGTTTGAAGACATTTATTTGCAGATCTTAAATATGCCCTGTATCTTATTTCAACAACCATTTATTTGAAAAATCAATAAAAACATTCCCAACAATAACCTGTTTAAAAATTGCATTAAAAAGGTAGCAAGAGTTTCTAAAACTTATATATTTCTAATTAAACTTAGGAAATTGATAACCTTTACAAAATGGGCTCTCCCAGATCCTAAAAGTAGTAACATAGTAAAATGTAATAGTAAAGATATGCTATTTGTGTATCTTTAAGTATATAGATGTTCTAAAAATGTTGAGTTCAGGAAGCGTAAAAATTTTTTTTTAAAAAAATTGACACTTGCAGTAGGAATTAGTCAATGTGCAATGATTGGTTTTCTTATGTTTAAAAGAACAAATTTGTCAAAAATAAGTTACATTCTGAATTATTATTAAAATGATGGCCAAAAAAGCAATTTTGTTTTTAAATGTGAGTGACAGTTCACCTGTTTTATGCTTCACATATAAATATATCTCACATCTTCAAACCCAGTGAAAAGGTGTTTGAAAGAGATCACTTTTCTCCTTTTCTATTTTAGAACTGGTTATTTCATGATCACT
>JANHFK010007382.1:85223-107313 GCA_036250565.1 Sibynophis collaris | reverse complement strand
AAGGAGAAATTTCCTGATAGTTAGAACAATTAATCAGTGGAACAACTTGCCTCCAGAAGTTGTGAATGCTCCAACACCAGAAGTTTTTAAGAAGAGATTGGACAACCATTTGTCTGAAGTGGTGCAGGGTTTCCTGCTTAGGCAGTGGGTTGTACTAGAAGACCTCCAATGTCCCTTCCAACTTTCTCTTATTCTGAATCATGACCTTCATCCATGTAGCAATGTTGTCATACTCTATTGTCAAGGAAAATAAGTGGGCATGGAATGTTATATATATGGAAGTATATCAGATTGTTGAAGGGAAAAAAGCCCATTGGAAGGATATCTGAACAACAGTGAAAAAGATGCACCAAAGCTATGGTAGAATACCAAGAAGGCTGACTGAGTACTGGAGAGACCAAACTGGCCTACAAAAGAAGACCAAATGAAGAACAGAAAAGAGGCACTGGAAGACAAAGCATTACATAACCAGTACATTTTTAAAAAGTAGGGGGAGACAGATTAATAGCAAGACCCAACAATGGCTAAGAGCAATAAAGAAAGTGGGGGTTATTCTGGCTGCCCAAGATCAAGCCTTAAGAACAAATTCATATAAAGCCAGAGAGAAAGCTGTTGAGAGAACAGCACAGATAGCAAGTGCCACCTCTGAAAAGAAGCTAAAGAAACAGTGGATTACCTGGTTAGCTGCTGCAAGAAGAATAGCATGACAAAATAGCAATATTGGTGCATTCTTGACAAATGTATATTTTCTTTTTATTTACACTGAGAGCATATGCACCAAAGACAATTAGAAGATCTGCAAGAAATACTATTTGTCTGAAAGCAAGAACTGATGGGAACATGAAATAGAGAAAGAAATAGAAAATGAAGGAGCTAAAGTGCTCTGGGACTTTAGAATTCAAACGAACAAGCACCTGCCACATAATAGGCACTTGCGACTTAACAATTATTAATAAGAAAGACAAAAAAGTCTGGATTGTAGACGTGGCAATACCTGGAGACCTCAGAGTAGAAGAGAAAGAACTGCAGAAGATAACAAAATACAGTCCCTCAAATAACCCATTCCCAGGCCATTTAGGGGTATAAAGGTGAACACCAGCATCTTGACTTGGATCCTGAGACACACTGGTAACCAATGAAGCTCACAGAGCAGAAGTGTAAAGTATAACACATAACTGCCTGCGTCGCTGCATTTTTGTACCAACTGAAGTTTCCAAATACTCTTCAAAGGCAGCCCCACATAGAGTGCATTGCAATAGTCCAATCAGGAGATCACCGTGGAATGAATGACGTGTAGGGCCCCTCAATCTAGGAATAAGATAATGCATATATATAAAATCTATTCTACAATGCAATAGTATATAACAGTGTTTTAGGCATTAGTTACATTTTTATTTAATTACAAAAAATTCCTGTTAAGTCACACCAGCTAATTATAAGATAAATATGTCCAGCAATTGTTTTCAGTTAAGTGCCCAAATTCATTGATTTCCAATAGATTAAGAAGCTTAACTAATATGTTTACAGATACATCATGTAATATTCAGAATTTCAGATATATCAGCATGAATACATATTTTAATATGTGCTTCTTTCAATGGTCACATAACCTAGCTTTTGGGTTATTATGTCCGAGAGTATATTGGCTATAGTTTTTGCTAAACATGGGTATTCCACATCTGTTGAACACATATTTCCATGCTGTGAATTCCACATCTATTGCCCCAGTTCACACTAACATGTGAGTCTTTTAAGTACATGTGACAATTCAATCTGTACTGTTCCACTCACCTCTTTCTTTCATTTCTTGCAGTTTACAGGTGTCATTTTCAAATAAATATTTTCAAGGTTTTTTGCCATTCTGCACTGTCATTAGAAATTCCTTAGCACAAGTCATTATTATGATCCATGCATTTCAGATTTTCTCAGAACAGGCACTGGATACGCCTTACAGCAGGTCATGACACACGTCCATACATTCAGAGAGTTAATATATAACCTCTCCCTACCCCCAAGTAGCTTCTAATTTCTAACATAATACTATACATATGGATGACCAGAAATGAGCATGGATCCACATTTCTCTTGTGGTAAGTATACAAAGATACTGATATTTTGGTTTAGTCTTCAGATGCATGCTGTTCAGGAATTCCAGCATTCACTGGTAGCCAGCACTTAATAAAACAGTCTCTTTTGAATGTATAGCAGAAACTTCTTAAGGGGCGAAGTAGTAAGAGGTTGCCAGATTGATCTGCTGTTTTGGAATAAAACACTTCATGAAACACAATTTCTTAATGGACCACAGATACTGTAGTGGATTATGTATTAAAAAATTTTAAAAAAGTGATTTTCAAAAAATTGAATCTGTACTGGATATATATTATTGTACCAGTCATTTGATCAATTACGGCCCTCTGCAAACTATAATTTGGATCTGAAGGAAAGAAGGTTTTAGAGACATTTAAATTGATTTATGTTAAAAATGTAGATGTTTGTTTATTCACATTCCTTATACTATCACTCACCCACACAAATGCATATGTATTTGTGGTATACATGCCCTTAGCAAGAAATCACAACTGATGGAATAATTGTACAATCTGCAATCGAACAAGGGTTTCTGTATGGACTTTGAGGCTATTTTGAAACATATTTAACATATTTATATTTAAACTCTGATTTCACATCTAAAGCAACCAACCTTCATTGTTCATCCATTAGAAAAGCCACATTATTACAGTTGGTCCATATAAACAAAACAGTGGAACACTGTTCACTCTATTAATTTTACTTGGAACAAAGCAGGCATTTTTTTTACAATTAATAATAAAGAAAAAGATGACTGCAACCAGAACAAAAGTAGGAGGCAATTTCTTATCTAATACTCTTCTACAGTAATACAAAACTTTTTATGTCATTTCATAAATATAAAAGAATGGATCGGCCATAAACCTATACTACCCACAGTATTGTCTATGGAAATGATGCAAGATTACCTATTGTCCCATAATATTCAATAACATGTTGTATGTTCTGAGAATTATATGAAATTACTGCATAAAGTTATATTAGAGAATGTCGGCATTAAACTGAAAGTGTAAAATTTCATTGTCTGCTACATTATCAGTTAGGACCTGTTGGATGATATTTTCTCTTAATTCAACGTTTTTTACCCTCTCTTACATTTCAGCTGAATTCAGAACTCTAGAATTTCAATAGGTGATAAATCATATATCAGCAATAATGTTGTCTTAAAAATTGATTAAAAGCCTCTTATATCGTGAACAACTCAAGAGTTGTTCTCTAAGGTCATACAAGTTTCAAATATTTTTCAACCATTAGTAATGAGTAATAAATATGTTTCAATGTAACAGAACACAATTATAAAAATATGAGTTCACTAAGACGTGCTTCTAGAAAAATAAGAATTAAATCATAGAGGTTCAAACAGTATCAAATATAATACAATCTAAGAGCTTATTGTTCAAGAGAAAAGGCGTAAGATTATTTAAGATCAGGAGAAATATTATCTTGCCCAGCTGGCAATATATTGATAGTATTACTAAATGCCAATTGAATTTAAGTGTTTATCAGTACATAAAGTGCTTAACTATAGCTTTGTGAAGTTTTAGGTATTAGCCTACATACTTCTGAGATTTATACTATAAACAAATATTTGCTCATTAAATGCATACATAAATTTGTTAATTAAGCAGATATGGGAAAGGGAGGACAAACACTAATACTTAGCAACAAAATTAATTCCATATTCTTTTGATGCCGATCATCTTTTCATTTTAATTAATTTGGAAAAAATCTTTAGCATAGTCTATATTTTTATATACTATGGCAGGTTGTTCAGAACTGTATTCCTGATAGCTGATTGTCTTGCCTTGAAATTATTGTGTGTGTGAGGGGGTGTGTGTCCTTTTTCATTCAGGATAATTTCTTAAAGAATTAATATTATCTTGAAAAATAGAAGAGATAAGATAAATACAACCAGAATTGAGGCTTGATTGCTGATGAGATATTCTGAGAGACTTTTACCAAGAAAAAGGGAATACATTCCAATGTCAAAAAAAGAAGGGAAGGCAAATGGGAAGAGTGAGAGGTCTCAAAAGGCATCATGTTCCAGTTAAAATATGTATCATGAAAAAGGATTTTAATTGAACAACACTTTATTAAGGTGGTCTTCTGACAATAACATTCACTATTTCAGTGTTAGTGACAGATCTTTATTAAGGATAGAAATCAAACATACAGTAGTCTCACTTAAATTCCAAAAATACATAATAACCCTGAAAACAATAGATCCACTTTTTTAAAACATAGAAAAGCAGAAACAAGGTAAATTTGTTCATGGGCAATTTGGTTTAATCACTGCCTAAGTGATTAAACATATAAGATGCTTATGGAACAGGATGAGAAGCTGTCTTCAGTGTTTTTGTAATGTCACTAACATGTGTCAGGGCAGCACGCAAGCTTGCGATAGAAACCTGTCAGTTCTGCATTTCCTTGTGTTTAGGAAACCAGCATACACAATTCAATGTGAATTTTTCACTGCTAAATAGTTCTGAAACAGTATTTCAGAATCCTTTGTGCAGAATATTAAGCAATATCCTTATTCTTCATGCATATTTAGACTACTTAAGATTCTTTTATAGATAATGGAATAGCATGTTTCAGGAAGCGTAAGCATGAGTAAGAAGTACTTTGCTGGAACTAGTCTGAAAACTAGTTTAGGGTTGTGACACACAAACTTCCTGAAAATGGAGGCTTTACCAAGTTGAAAAGATCCTCAGTGAATCACTGGAGCTCATTGCAAAATCTTGAACAATGCAAATGCTTGTGCAACTTGCCAGTAGTCCTAAGTACAAGTTTGATAAAGTTTATGTGCCCATATTTAATACAAATATGGAACTGTAATAGCCTCTTCAACTTAAGATTCAGATTTCATTTACACCACAGTGACTAATTCAAGGACGTAGGAGGAACAAAACAAAATTATCCAAAGCTAGCGAAATAAAATGGCTCATTCTTGAAAAACAGGTTCTCTTTGGGAAGAGTTTCTGGAAACGTAAGACTTCCCGATGACAGATAACAGAGTCTTTGCTTTAAATGAGAAAGAACTTTATAATCTGCAAAAAAACAGGTTGAAATGAGAACAAGTCGTTCTTTCCTTCTCCCATTAAGCCTGTAAGGCTTGTTCTACACCTAGAACCCTTCCAGGTGCACAGAGATCGCCGTCTCCGACGTCCCCCCACCTCGGTTGAAATCTCCGGATGGCTCGCAAATGCCCCCCATTTCATGTTCTCTCTTACACCCCCCCACTAACCAAAACGGCCCCTCCTAACTTCCTCTGCCCCAGGTTCCTTTGACACATCCACAGCTACCTTCCCACCTGCTTGGATTCTTCCTCTCTACACCTACACCTACACACCACACACCCACACAAACAAACAAACACACAGGGCATCGCTGCCGCGCGTCTCTTTTTTTCTGGAAACTCTGGAGCCTCCACAGCCCGAAGGGCATCCTGCCTGCTCGCCCCGTTTCCGTTCTTTACACACACCTACTGCTTGAGCGCTAGTCTTTCTTCTCCCGGGATTCCATTTCCCCCGACCCCGTTGTTCCTCTCCGTTTTTCTTTACGTCACAGTCTCAGGGTTTTCCTTTTCCCTGACGGCACTTTTCCCTTACCGCGCCATTGGTTGTGACCCTGAGCCAATGGAAGGAGACACACCCCTCCCCCACAACCTCCTCCAACTGACTGTGCCGGTCGGGTCCGGCGCGGCACGGACAGATTTCCCCCAGTCTCTGGGGATTGGGCGTCAGTTCAAAAGGGGGCGTGGAAAGGGACGGGCGGGGGAGGGAAACTCTCAACGCCCCAGGTGGCTCTGGGCTCGTCCCGTGGATCCGCAAGGAGGAGCTGGGCGGATTTAAAAGGGTAGGGCAGGCGCTCCGTGGAGAGGCGACTGATGTTCGCGGAGAACAATGAGCCCCAGCTCCAGGGCCGCCTCCAAGACCACTGAATTCCCACGTTTATTTTTTTCAGGCGCGAAACGGCGAGATGCCCCTTTCTTGCAACGGGCAGCATCGCCGCGAAAACAAGCGGGCACAAGCGTCCCGACGGCGGGCTTCCCACCCCCGCAACGCGCTCAAGCCGCTTCCGACCTCTCCGCCTCCGCTTGGGGATCCCCTGCAGGAAGCAGCAAATGGCTCGGCGTTTATGATCTGCTGTTCCGCCACTCGGGGGGAAGCGTCTCCCGCCTAATGCACGCGCAAAAAAGCCTCGGTTTTCGGCCACTTCTTTGATGATCCACACAGGAAACCTCATCAGAAGCCCGCTCAGGAAATGGAGACCCTGTTCCTCCATCAATACCACAGGCGAGGGCAGGGAGTCCCCCCGCAAGGCAGCCGTCGGTCCCCTAAGTAGTTCGCCCACAGGAAGTGAGAAAACCCTTCATGTTGGCAGTCAGCGTTTCCCACAGGAAACTCGAAGCCTCTCACAAAAGAGCTCGGCGTTAGCTGTTCACCGGGCTGTTAAAACCCACTTTGCTTGCTTGCGCCGCTCGCCCGGAGCCTGTTTTATTCGTAAGCGGGGAACCAAAGAATTACTGAAGGTATGCAGAAAAGGAATTTACAGCGAGTCTGCCTTGCCTTCAGGTGGCTAGCAACGGTGAAAAGGGTCGTTTCTGCTCCGTTTTGCCACGAAGGAAAGGAGTTGAGCTGGAAGCGTTCGAAGAATTATAATCTCAAAAAAAAGGAAAAGAAAAGAAAAACCCACTACAAAGTGGCGTTAACTCTGTAGAGCTTTTCAATCTTTCCCTCTTTCAAATTCAATTATTGAATTTATTTCCCCTAAAGTGAACTATTTGCACTGCAAGATGATAAATTTCCTAATATCGAGTATTCTTGCGGGTTTAAATGAGGTTTGTTCCATGTCTAAAATGGACTAAATGCCCAGAAGAAATGCTTTTGTAGGCTACCCTATATGGACTGCAAACATTCCCACGACTGCCAGACACAGTAAAGAGCTTTCTTATCTCTCGGCTTCCATCTAGTGGAAATGGCTATTCTGATTTTGCTGCCTACAGTAGTTTGACGATATTGTATATGTAAACTAATTTGGCAGCATTTGATTGAAGCATAGCATGAAACCTTTAGATACACAACAAATGATACAATATGGCCCAATTCTTTTGGTTTAATATACCACACACAAAAAACCCATTATGGTTTATATGGCTCCATGTGATGTCAACAAAAATCTATCTGGTTTACATTGCCGATTCAATATTCCTTCAGTTGTGAGAAATGTGATTTTCTAGAATTCTCAATCTCTTCCCATCCCTGATACTGACAGCTGACATGTCATTTAGCAACAACAAAGAACTGAATTTTCCCTCAATTTAGATGGTTGTCTGACAGACTATAGAACACTGGCCAACTACATTTTAGCATAGTTGTGCGAACTCAGCATGCATTAATAGGTAATTCAATATGCCATGCATATCCAGAATATTGGGTTGAAAAAATCATGATTCAGTTACACAAGTTACATGCCATGTAAACATAGCATCACATTAACAAATGGAAGTGGTAGATTTGTTTGAGAGGTTCTACCCTATTTCCCACAAAATAAGACATCCCGATAAGCCCAATCAGGCTTTTGAGCACATGGCAATAAGGCCAAATGCTTATTTCAGGATTCAAAAAAATGTAAGACAGGGGAAGCACGGTAGTAACTTTACATCCCTAATACCCAACATTTTTGGCATCAGGAATGTTTTGTGGAAGACACAGGAGTTTGCAACTTAGATCCCTGTATGTGCAGTTTCGCTTGCTGTTCACCTCCGGCTGTGCGGCCCATTTCCTAATAGGCCATAGGTATTGGTCCACAGCCCAGGGACCTGCTTTACACCATGGAAAAAACGTTGGTTCATGAAAGTTTATTGGTTTCACACATTTGTGCTTTATACACTTATCAATACAGCAGGGATGGGAATAGATTAGTATGTACCATTACTATTCTAATTTGTATCTGATCACTGGCTTGAAAATGCTGTATCATTTCCCATGCCTTATGCCCAGTCATTTGCAGAATCATTACAGAATTTGTGAACATGATCCAAAGTTTAAGTACAGCAGGTCAAACTTTTTGAAAATGTTTAGAAACGGTAAAGAATAAGCCAATTCAGAATACAACAAAACACACACTTTATACAAAGATGAATCTAAAAAGGACTATTTCCTCAGAATCTGAAATTATAAATCAAATCTGAGATTGAGCACAAACTTATTTCTTTAACCCATTTGTTTTAAGAGAAGCACATTTCAGAGAAAGATGAACTTGTGTGCCCCAACAAACCCACTTTTTAAATAAGCCTCTTTTACCCTCTATTTTTAAAAATGCCCATTCTATACTAATATAAGTTGTTATATTCAAGGAAATATAACAGCAATAATTATTGTAGGCTATAATCTGATGCGAATCTTCCATTTTATAAATATAACTATTAAAATTAGTTGAACAGCTGGAGAAGAATCCCAGATATTCCCATCTCAAAAGTCTGTTCATTCTGACAGTCCATGAAGATTGTAATGTATCTGATTACTGTTTTAGTGCAAGCTTTCCCTTCTTTGTGCAAAGGGAGAATGCCAGATTCAGAAAACAGAAAAATGCATTTCAATTGTCTTGAAGTATTATCAGGCCAGGATACTTATGAATATTGAACTGTGGGGGAAATAAAACAGATCTCAGACACCTGAAACAGTATTTATATTGCTATGTCTGGAACACTTAAAATATACTCTAATTATATTTCAGTGTCATTGCCTCCTGGTGTATTTTCTTAGGAAAATCATAGGCTAAAATAGCAAGATGTTTTAATGGAAGGAGGAAACAACCTGTCCATAATTCATAAATACTTATACAATTTTTATTTACATTTATGTTATGCAACTGACAGTAATATATGGGAATGCGTAATGTGAAAGTTGCTTACAAAAATTCATGTTTTGTCTGCTAGGACA
Organism: Sibynophis collaris; assembly: GCA_036250565.1. Lineage (NCBI taxonomy): Eukaryota > Metazoa > Chordata > Lepidosauria > Squamata > Sibynophiidae > Sibynophis > Sibynophis collaris. The sequence continues at coordinate 98,278 of JANHFK010007382.1, read as the reverse complement.
AAATATCTATTTCCCATATTTAAAGGCTTTAAAAATCTGCTTAAAGCCCATTTTCAATTATTAAATTTGATAAACTAAAATGTAATTGAACCTTTCAGCCTGACCTTAATGAGATTTTATCTTTCGAAATCTGTTATCTGAAATGTTTTTAGAAATACATCATTGCTTAACTGAACCACTTCCCCACCTAATTATTTTATTGTCTATGGCCAAGTGTTAGCAAGAACATTTTTTATTATGTTTTGACTCAAGGCAATCTTATAATTTGAAAAAAAAATCTTAGCTGCTAGAGAAAATAAATCTGACTTGGGCATTCCCACTGTAGTTAAAAGTAGGTTAATACAGTGTTTCTTGCATTTGCCAAGAGTCTGTTCCTTCTTATCCACAATATGTAACAGTGTTTGTAACAAGTCCAAAAATAATAAAATCCGTTCCAAGAAGTGATAGATCCATTAAATACTACTTTTTGTCATGGTCTTGGCTTTGTTAAGAGTATTTTAGTAGTTTTTATTAGCAACAATTTGGTTTTTCTCATGCATAGCAAACTTAGTACTGTAGACAGTTCATCAGCTGCTTGCATAGTACAGTATCAACGTGGATTATTTACAAACTAAACTTCAATATCACAATAAAATAAAATATATTAACAAGGCTGCAAGGAAATTCTACACCTTAGAAAAAAAACTTTACTGTATTGTCTGAGTAAAATATCAGTAATTTCCATTCTAAATGAAAACATATTTCCATAAATGTAATTTAGCTTTCATGTTTGGCAATTCTTGAACTTTTCCGAGTGTCTCATTTTTAACAATAAAAACATAAAACAAGTAACTGATGAAATTTAAACTTAATACCATGCCAGGCACCATCCTTAAAGGATATCTCTATAGTATTTACAAGTAAATGGGAAAAAAGCACTGTCAAAACCTTTTTCAATGTTTTATCCAGTTTTCCTAGTGATAATCCAAATTGCTGTACCAATTTCTAGAGATTAAATTTTAGAAAAGTTCCATGCAATTAAAATGGAGCAGATTGCTAAGTATATACTGAAATACCTTATTCTAGGAATGATCAACAGTAAGCAGGGTACTTCCAATGCCTTATCAAAGTTTCTTTAATGCAAAGGTATTTTCAACACCTGTCACACTATGGCTGCTAAAGCATCATTTTCAATATAATTCTGTATTGTTTTTGAAATAGGACAGGGAGAAGGGGAGGGAAAAGGGGAAAACGTTTGCTTGTAACAAAGGCAGAATGAGAATGACAGAGATGAAGCAAATATAAAATTTGAACATATAAACAATACTTCATGTTTTAAGTAGCTTCCAAACGTTGATAATGGTATAAGTAACATGTATTGGTCATTTCTCTCACTTTTGTGAAACACTGCATTAAGCAGTTAGATCTATTACATCTGAATTTGTACCATACAAATCCAGTGATTAGAAACAACTAATACACACATATATTGTAATATAATAGAAAATTCAGAGATTTCTATTTCAAATATGTATGTGTACTGTATATATTATACATACACAGAGAGAGCATATTAGATGTGGTGTACAATACTAAAATGCCATATCCAATGAAAACGTCACAAGACAATGTGGGTAATAGGGCTCAGAAACTGTATTAGCCTACCATATACAGTTGCTTAAAATGTTTGATGAAAAGAACAGGATTTAAAAGGTACAAATTCTCTATTTCAAATTATTCATCTTCAGAACTGCTCAACTTTTGCAAAAAGGGAACACTGTACCTTAAGAGAGGTAAGAAAAACATCACACAAAATATTTCAGTATGGAACAGCTGATTCATCACATACAGATCAAGAAACTCAATTTTCATGGCCAACAAACTCAGATCTTTTAAAGTATGAGCTTGTTATTACATTTATAGAAAATGTACACTGAATAGTACAGTTGAGATCATGACAAGACAGCATCAAAGAAAAAACAGCACTAGTATTCCTATCATGAACAGTAGCCTGTAATCATGCATGCATGCTCAACCTATAAAATCCTTGTATTCTGCATGCTGATTTTAAGCCTTGGGTCAATTCCACATATACTTGTGAATTAACCCTATTATCCCTAACCCAGCATGGCAGATAAAGGGATTTGCAGTTGAACTAAACGTGTATATGTCACATATTTCTATCATTGCCATACCCAGCCCTTTATAGACCAATATTAAGGAGAATGGAGCATTCCCTAATGAATAAAAGCATGTAATCGTATCTCCAAGAAATCTGTTTCATGATTGTCATGAAGCTAAAAGGCTTCTATGGGCACCTTAGAACAGGTGGGCATCCTGTGGGTAGCACAAAGCAAATTCAGTATTTTTATTGCAGCTTCTAAAATCCCTCAGATCATATCACTAAAATTTGATGGTAAGGTTCCATTACTGGTTAAAGGAAACATCAAAATCCAAGAAAAAGAGGTAAATTAAGGCTTGTGTAGAAAAGCTTTTTAGAAAAATCCACCGTATTAGCACACACACATACACAAACACTCACCTTCACATAGCCTGGACTGTGGCCCATCCAGTTATACTGTTACTATCCTAACACCTACACTTGTGACTATCAAAAATGTGCAACCTTTGGACACAAATACTATTTGCTATATCTTTGTGATATGATAAAAATGTAATAATTAAATATATTGTTCAGTTATTGAATGTCTATCAAGAAGTTGTAACATTAAATTAGAAATTATTTTCACTTCCTTTTGTATATATCCATCATGTCATATTCTTTCTCTGGTTCTAAATTGGAAATGTCAGTTGGGTGATTTTTAAAAAAACAATTAGCAACACTGTTGGGTCAAGAAAAGGCATTCTCACTTAATACAAAAGCTCTATCCATCTTTCCTTGTTTAATATATGATTACCAGGAACTTATTTTGCACATAGGAAAATAAATGAAAACTATGGAGAAAATGAAAATAAAATCACCATGTGGAGTGCAGCACTAAAGTATTTTCAATTTTGTCTTCAATCAAGTATTTGCAATCTGGCAATTTTATTGTCACACCTCCTTCACAATAGACAAGATGTTTACCATATTAAGATTACATGTTGCCACCAAAAAATAAAAAAAGCCCAAACCAAAAGAAACCCAACTTTACACAGTTACTGTACATCTAAGCTGAAAAACTGTCCTTGATGAAAAACATTTACCTATAAGTGAAAATGGAAATAAATTTAAGATCAAACTCTTCATAATGTACCATTTGGAGTTTCAATGTTTTCTCTATTTTCATTCATAATATGTTTAACCTACACAATTAAGGCAAACAGCTAATCCATTTCTGAAGAGGTGTTATGGAAGTTGTGAGCAAATAGCAAACATTTGGCATTAAAATAGGTAACACATATGTAGCTTCTAATAATATACATAAAGCATTTGGGGGGGAGGTGGGGACTCTAGAATGACAAGACAACAAACATGCTAACATATCAATAAAGTTTAAAATTCAATATCTAAGCAATTTCTAATAATGCTTTGCACTTCCAAGCTCTAAATGTATTGAATTTATGCAAATGCATTAAAGAATTATAGCTTGGCAAATACATCCAAGCAGGTTGTTAAACTATATATACAGAAAGTAAATGATAAATATAGGATTAAGAATCTCTTTTTTTCTGAGCTGAAAATGGACAAAACTGAGGACAGTTCTACAATAATAAACATTAGGTAACCACAGTAGCTGGGCCACCTAACTACATAAACTGAATAAAGTACTCAGATGACTTTGTAGTGTTTAATACAGTTCGTAGTCAAGGGCACAAGACAATATTTGACAAAAATAATCACAACCATGGACTTCAAAATTAAATGGAAATATAGATATGAATACAATCTCCAAAACCTGTATTTTAAGTGAACGTTAACCATTTATTCAAAGTTGTACAAGATTTGAAGAATAAAGTCTTCCGCAACATGATGCCATCTTACAATAATTTCGTGTCATAGTTGAAACTGAGTGGAGAGAGGGGAGGATGAAAGTTAGTAGGTCTCATCAGGCAGCTAGGAAGTAAAAATAGGTTCAACAGCAGCCTCCACCAGCTTGTTGTCCTCCTTGATTGCCTGCAAGTGTTGCATTAGTAGCAGCATGCTGAGGGCCGATTTTAATGCCATTTGCCTGAAATAAAAGTGGAATGCACATTACTGATTTGAAACATTGACACAGTGTTTGAAAACATCCTATATGTGATTTATGAACAAGTAAGTTGTTTTGTTTTCATGTTAAACAAGCTGTAATTATCATAAATTGTAACAAAGGAAATGATAGGTTTATTATATTACTTCTATTTTTTAAACAATTTTAACTGAATTTTAATAAATTCAGTACCAAAACACGACTGTCTTGCTATTATAAATTCATAAAATATATACAAGCATTTACACATGAAAGAGTTTCAAACAGCTTCATACCTAGAATTCTTCAACATTTCTAATAAACTCTTATTCACATCAAAAGAAACTTCCTAGTTCCATTGCTCTCACACAAATGCTTTCTTCTTCTGAATGCATTTCTTTCTATGTTGAGTCAGCTGTATAGGCTAAGAGCATACAAGTGTTCTGTGTCATCAATAATTTCTATGATCCCCAAAGACGTGGCAACTTGCCAAGAACCACACAGAGAGTAGTTCTTTCATTCATCAAACTCACACTTATATCTTAACCCTCACTCCCTCAAGTGGATTGTACCTAAAATACAGCACTTTAAGAAAAGTAATACAGTAGCTTCAGAAATTAAGCTCTTAAGGAAACTTTGCGTCACAGTAAATCTCAGATTTATAGTGCTTGGCAGTTGTTCTGCAACAGTAGTAGCCTTGGGGTTTCTGGCACTAGCTTAGTATTGACAGCAGCTGATGTGGTTTCTTTTTGCTCTTTGACTCCTCTTTAATAAAAAGCATGCCCTATGGCTCATTGGTTTTGCCCCCTCTGGGTGGTAGCAACTTTTTGAGGAATCAAGTAGCCAGAGGTGGCACTGAGCCAAGTAAATAGCATGCACTGTTGGCTCCTGACAGCATATTGTAATCAAATCTTCATAAGGCATCGTAAAGCAGTCAGATGCTGTATGAAACTTGACAGATACAACAAGCATTCTTTTTCAAAAGCCATGATTGCTGTCCAATATATATGCTATCAACTATAAGCTAAAGAACATCTGGTATAAAGTTATTAAGAGAAATCTGGGGAATGAGTAAACAAATAGAAAGAGATGCTATATTGTAAATTTCTCTTCCCATTTTAATTTGTTCATTCAATTTAAGCTATACTCACCATTTTAGTGAGTACACACAGAAGCCTTAATTTTACTGGTACAATGGCCTACTTAACAATATATTTGGACCCTGACTTAACATACATTCAAAGCCTTCACAAATAAGCACAGGTCTTTTATTTTATTTATTCATTCCAATGTGTCATAATGGTCAAACAGTGACAGACTCTTATGAGGAGGTTCTTTTGTGTTGTACACCATCTTCCACAAAACATTCTACCTTAATAGACAAAATATTCTATGAGCTTCAAATATTTATAAATTATGATTAAAAATTGCTTATATATTAATACTTTTACAAGTATTTATTACTTTTATTATGAACTTATTATTTCAATATTTATTCGTATTTCGATATATGACTATATTAAAAAAATTATCACAGGGGAAAGCTGATAAGCTACCTTGTAAAAACACAAAACTTAAAAAAAAAAGATGTACAACAGATGATAGACTAATACAGATAGTCCTCGACTTACAACAGTTTATCTAGTGACTGTTTAAGGTTACAACAGCACTAGAAAAAAGGACTTATGACCATTTTTCAGTTACAACCTTTGCAGCACCCCCATGATCATGTGATCAAAATTCAGATGCTTGGTAACTGGTTCATACTTATGACTGTTGCTGTGTCCCAAAGTTATATTTTTCTGACTTTTTCTGATCTGAGAAGCAAAGTCAGTGGGGAAGCCAGATTCACTTAACAACTAAGTTACTAACCTATCAATTGCAGTGATTCACTTAACAATTGTGGGAAGAAAGGTCATAAAAAGGGGCAAAACTCAGTTAACAAATGTCTTACTTAATAATGGAAATTTTGGGCTTAATTGTGGTCATAAGTTGAGGACTACCTGTACAGGGGAAATCCAGATTCTTGTCAAATATCTACCCCAAAAGCTCACTCAATGAATTTGGGCCAATCTCTCTCTCATACCCTTCTGCAGCAGAGAGGTGATGTGAAGAAAAACAGAAGGAAGGACCACTATGTATGCCACACTGAGTTCCTGAACCAAAAGTAGTATAATTGCAAATAATGAAAATAATAAAGAACTACAGGGTAGGTAAAAGTTAGATCTTATTAACGTTTTTGCCTTAACAATTAACCCTCACATTCTATCTCACAATATTTATCCAATAGAAGAGAAAACAGAAAAACATACCTTCTTATTATTTCATATAATGAATAGAATTAATAGCACATACCCTCCACTCTAAAGATAAAATCTCTAGTATTTCTGGGTATAGAAAAAAGGATTTTAAAAACTGTACTTTTTAAAACATTTAAAACTACTAAAGAAATACATTAGGCAAATTCAGGTTTTCCTTCCTTCCTTCCTTCCTTCCTTCCTTCCTTCCTTCCTTCCTTCCTTCCTTCCTTCCTCATTAGTTTAAGTAGCAACTTTCCATGCTATACAAAAAAGTTAGTTTGGGACAAGATGTGATGTTCTCAAAACGTATGTTCAAAACCTTAGATATATGAGACAAATTGTGTGGTTCTTCGAATTCTAGCAACTAATTAATCAGCTGAGCCCACAGAGCTACACATGAAAACCACAGTCCATGGCATTTGCAGCCCATGGCAATCTGTCATTTTCAATTATAGAAATAGATTGAGATATTATAGTAGGTCTTTTAGAGAACACAATATGTAACAATGCAACATTCATTCATTAAAATAGCTGGACAAGACTAATATATATACTTATTATCTTATATAGATATTAAGGATGCATTCCTAACCATATTTATTTGGAAATAAATTCCATCATCATGTCTTCTAATACTAGAAAGATTTCAATTTAACATCTTATTTCAATACTTTTTAAACAAATTTCAACTGGGTTCCCATACAGATAAATAAAAGTGATTTTGAAAAATATCTTTGCTTTTAAAGAAAAGTAACTACAACTTAAAAGTTTTTCTTTGGATGAATTAATGATGATGGAGAGTCCGTTTATAATCCATTTCAGTTACAGTACAATGACATCCTGTTTTATCACCTAAGGCTGTCAAAAGATACTGTTCAGGAGCTGTGTAGTTAAACGAAATTAATTCTCAGAAGGGAGCCATTTTCAGAGCCAGAGGTTGAGAAACTAGGAAAACAAAACAAATCTGGTCACCAAGCCAAAGAGATTAAACAGGCTGATATTCAGAGTAGTCTGTGAAGTGGGAAATTTCAGAAAGTCCAACCCAGGACTAGATAATAGGACCAAAATATTAACTGTTTATAGTTCTCATGAATTAGAAAACAAACTTTGTATCTCCCAAATAATGGCTACTTCTATGCTTTCACAAGAGTTTATAAATCTGAGTGTCTCTAGTTCTACAAAGTCTCTATAGTAAAGTTCATTTTATTTCACTGTCCTGTATTTTCTGAACCTGCACTCTCAGAAGCATTCTTTCTTTGGGCTACAAGAGAAACTCAAGAAAAGGAGGAATCTACCAAGATACAATGCTCCACTCGTCAGGGACCCACAGAATCCAATTCAGGTATGCACCCAAGTTAGATTCTATGGGCAACATACAGCTAGTTCTTGATTTATCACAACAGGGACCAGAAAATTCATTAAGTGGTGCAGTCATTAAGTGAAGCATCATGTGACCATACCCACTTTAATGACCTTCTTGCTGCAGCTGTTAATCGAATCATCATGGTTGGTAGTTGAGACATAACATGACTTCAATTTCCCCTGCTGGCTTCCCCCTTGGCTTCGCTTGTTGGAAGCCAGCTGGGAAGATCACAAATGGTGTTCATATGACTATGAAATGCTGTTAGGATCATAAATGCATGACAATTGTGGATGGCTAGGATGCAGACCAGAGTTCCCTAATGTTTCCAGTTTTGTGGACTGGCGGGAGGGAGGGGATGGTTCCATGTGAGCGGCTGGCAAAAGCGTGCACATGCAGTTCCATTTGCGTGAGCAGTCTGCTCACATGCCTGCTGCTCACTTAAATGGAGCACACAAGCATACGCTCGTCCGCTGCTTGCTCAAGTGAGGATGAGTGCGCACACGCTCACCAGCAGTTACTGTGGCCCAGTTACAAACCCCTCACAGCTCACTAGTAGGCTCCAGCCCACGGGTTGACGCTGCCTGACGTAGACCATTTAAGCATTCTAATGGGTCAGGTATTGATTCCCTCTTCAGAAGATGCTTTAAAAGCTCTTTTGATGGCAAGGAACTTGTTTCCACTAAATAATCTAGTTCTACTCAGAGCAATTGAGGTTCTTTAATTTGTAGGCAATGTGGTATATTTGCCACTCACCAAAAAACTGTTGGGATCTCCACCATAAAGCCTGTTTCAAGTGAAACCTTTTGTAATGACTTCATCCCATTGACAACTTCATCTGAGATCAAAGTAAACAAGAGATTGGTACTACCAGTCTAGAGAATTCAAGACTAAAATGTCAATAACAACAGGTGCAGCCTAATAATCATTGCACACCTCAACTGCACCAAAACCCCTACCAAATAAAATAGCTTCTATTTTGGTAGGATTCTACATTTCAGATGATGAAATGTAGTTTCTAGGAAACTGACTGACAGTAGGTGTAGTTTATATTTCTAAGTTTGGCAAAGTATGTTTTCTAAAATACTATAAAGATGTCTGTGTAAGCTGCTTATAGTTTTGATAACTACAATAAATTAGGATATTTCTCAGAGGCTAATCTTATTAAAAAGGTTTGATCGTTGAACTTTGAAAAAATTACATCAAGAGCAAACGGTACCATTTTTAAAATAATAATTCTACTGAGGGCTCTACTGTACTAACTGTGATTAGGAGGTGGGGTAATGGATAAAGTCTTTGTTCAGATTTTTGTTGAGAAAGCATTTTAACATCACCAAATTGGGCTCGCACAAGAAGTAACTTTGTCCTATTGGAAACATTTCGCAGGAACAAGAAACATGATGTCATAAGGACACTGAAGTAGGAATTGGTCAGCTCTTTGGATTCCAAACATGCAGTGTAAAATCCTGTATTTTTTGGCAAGTTAATAACTTTACAACCCTCAATCCTGGGTATTCAATAGTATGCCCCTCCTGACTGGCAGTGTTGCTGATAATGGGAGGAATGGAAAACCACCTGACCAAGAGATGATACGAAGTGGGAGTCATGCAGTTTCAACTATGATCATGGAAAAAGTGGGCACCACAATCAGATGTAACTGAATCTTTTCCCTATGGCTGAGAGTTGAGGCCTGGTTTCCTGAACAGTAGAATCAGAAACTAGTAGACAAACATCTGTAGTCTCTTCCTGTGACACATTTCCTGTTATACCTGTGGAGATATGACGGACCTTAGCAAAAGTAGTATCCATTTTACTAACAGACTCTACATCAATAATAGCTTTTGTTTTTATAGGAGCCTCTCTAGAGATGTGTATGGTAAATTGACATAGTACAGGACCCCCTCAAGAGATCCTTATAGTAAATTGAAACAAGATTTTTCCTTATTGTATTATCATACACTGGTCTCTTTCAACTCTTTTAGCTTAAGACAGAAACCTCAAATGTGCTAGTTCTGCAAGACAATAACTGATGTTAGAAATCCCTCTGAATGGTACTACTCACGGAACAACTTAACAGGGCCTGACATATAGAGAGATCTTACATCTAAGTCAATTAAGTATCATTGGTCAGTATATTTTAAGGGACATTTAAAGTGGCAGCTAAGCTTAAAAATATTCATTCTCCTGTTTGGAAACTTCCATGGTTGGTGAAATTTTTTAACAAACAGAATCCATAGTCTTAAAACCATAGGAAGAGGGACATTTTCAGATTCTGGGTCAAGATTAAGAAAGTAAAAAATAAACCCACAAGAATTATGGAAGCAGATATTTGGATGAATCCAAAATCATCAGAGAATTCAGATCACTGCAAGGAAGGAAGAAAGGCTGAAGAAAAGGTTCAAAATGGTGTTTGTCTAAGGTGTAGGTAAGCTAGAAATGCAATCTTTCTATATGGCGAGTCTTGGAAATTCCCATGTTGTCATAGGTCTTTGTGCTTATGAATCTGTGAAAGTGTCCCTGGTCCTGTGAATCCTGTTGCAAGACGATACTGCATTTACAGGTTTTCATCTCGGGAAACATCTATGAAACCTGGGGGAATTCACTCTGTCCATCAAAATCAGTTATTATATTCTTTGCAAAATAGCCTCTGCTTGATACCATGTTCTACTGAAACTCAAAATCTGCAGGTGCTTTCTGTACCTGATTTTGTTTGTTTTCCAGAGAACAAAATCCATCAGGATAGGCATGACAGTTATATAAAATACAGGTTCAAAAACTAAGGACTTCAGCATATTTTTCATGGTTGTACTCAGCCCAAAGTAAGATGTTTCTTAATCTAAGAAATGCATATGATTATTTTTTTCTCTTGCACCTCTATTTTTCCTAAATGTATTTTATACTCACAGGCTATATACGAATATTTGGAAAACTTACCTCATTATTAATGTCAAAAACTCCTTCCTGAATTTTTTCATAGATTTCCTTTGCTGTGTTAATAAATGCCTGAAAGAAAATGGAAATGTTTGAAATAAATACAAAATATATTTCATTTACTTCTTCAATGGCTTATTATGTGTTTGCCAACCTTAGAAACCTTTTTGCTTAACTGTTGGTTAAGTTGCCTCTAAACAAGGATTACCCGTTCTGTTAGACTGTGATAACATTTCACTTGATCACTGTATGTCTTCTTCTGGTTTTTTGATGAAAGTGGAATTCTTTATTTGGAGGTTCTCTGAATCCTGAGAAATTTCAACACTGCTAGTTCCAATGAACTAGTTTGATAGTAATTCCCAGGTTACTAATGAAATCTAGTGATAATCTTAAGATCTTTTCAAATGTTTAACTGTTTAACATACAGATAATGTAGCATCAGCAGGGAAAGCAAATTAATCTGTCCAGCCACCAGAGAATCAAGCATTATTTTCAAACAATAATTTTTGCTATAAACCATGCTACTTATTTACAAACAGAGGAATAAAAGAATCTAAAATGCATAATACTGACACCCCAGTTGAGGAGAGGAAAGGAAAGATTCTACAATATAAATACACATGTGAGAGGACTTGATGGGTAGATTATTAGAACAATGTGAAGTTTAAAAATGCTGCTCTACCTTATTCCAGGCTATATCCTTTGACCATCTAGCTCAGTGATGGCTAACCTTTTTTTCCTTGGGTGCCGAAAGTGTGCATGTGTGTGCCCACACCCATAATGCAATGTGTGCCCCGCCCCCCTGCACATGCAACCAACCGTGCTCCCTGGCCCCCTGCACATGCGTGCGCCTCCCCGTTCTGGGGCTATTGGGCCTCCCTCAAGCCTCCGGAGGCAGGAAACGGGCCATTTCCGGACTTCTGGTAGGCCCGTTTTTTGCCCTCCCCAGGCTCCAGAGACTTTCTCAGAGCCTCCGCTAGAGCCCTGTACTTACCCAAAATCCAAAACGGGCCACATGGAGACTCCTGGGAGGAGCGGTGTGGGTGGGACCAGCCAAAAATCAGCTGGCTGGTGGGAGACGCGCGCACATGCACAGTACAACTGACCTAGGGCAATGGCTTGCATGCTCGCAGAGATGGCTCCGTGTGCCATCTGTGGCATAGGTTCACCATCACGGATCTAGCCTATTATGATATGATTTGGCAGCAGTTCTACAGGAACTCAAGCAGAGATCTTTCATGTCACCAACTATCTATTCTTTTGTAGCACAGCAGGTAAAGACAAATTAGTTGTTCGAAAGAGGAGTAGGGGATAATTTTTGCCTTCTTGCCTTAATACATTTCCAAAATATAAATTTAAGAAAGCCCTTACTTGAAATATGGTGAAGAAAATAGAAATTCAAAAAATTTCCCTAAAATATTTTAACAGATTAAAAATAAGGGCAAAAGTGATGAATGAAAAGTTCAAACAAGCCCAGAGTTTGAAAGCCATATAAGTTTGATGACACAGACTGCCTTTTTCTTTTCTTTCTTTTAAGTTGGATCCTAACTTACAGATTCTGTTCTGCTCCAAATTTTCTGATGACAGAATGCTTTACTATTTCCAAGGGCTTAGCCAGCAACTGATTGTCATTTGTTACCCTTCTTGTTTTTTTGTTTCTATATTTGGGGGTGGATGTTCCCATCCCTTATTATGTTCCCTTCCATACTAAACACGGGAATAAATATAAATCAAATTAAGAGTATTTAGAGACATCCTGCAGGGCCATGATGGTGAAGCTCCTGACCAGTGTCCAAGCCATTCTGTCTTCTCTCCTCCCATGCATTTGAGAGTTGCCAAGATAAGGACTCCAAACAAGATTTAGACTCCGGTAAGAAAGATGAAGTGATAAACTGGTGGTTGTATTTGGCCCCTGTAATCTCCAAGGGGAATTAATGTGGTGGAATGTAGTTTCGATTCTGAGGCTGGAGGGAACGCATCCCAGAGGACCGAGATATAGCAAAGTTAAGATAGTTTGGGAGGAAGAGGCTCAAGGTTGCAACTCAGTGTATATCTTTATTGATGCTAGTAGTTTGCTTTAGTGTGGCAAGATTTCTGTCCATAGATGAAGAACAATAAAGGAAACTGCTTTGGAATAACTCAGCGCATCTTTCTTGGTTTTGGAGCTTGACATTTATTTATCTAACCATCTGTTTTGTAGTTACAGTCCAGAATTCCGAAGAGTTTCTTTCATCCCTTGCCAAGTGGGGGAAAGTAGAATTTGCACAATTCCCTTTTAAGTCTTACCCATTTCTGCTGTGCAACTGACAAGATGAA
>JANHFK010007382.1:75016-85123 GCA_036250565.1 Sibynophis collaris | reverse complement strand
AAAAATGCAAAAATACAAAAATTTCTCCAAGGACCACCAAAATTTTCTCAGGGACCACCAGTGGTCCCCGGACCACTAGTTGGTGACCACTGCCCTAGAGCACTTGACAGAATAAAATCTGAAATAGTATGGAAGATACCATGCTATATACAGCTATTCAGGTCCAAAGTAGGAAAAGTGCTTTAAATTTGGCATGATCATGCTCACTATATCACTCAATGGCTCCTTAAAAAAACCACACTGTTTTGTTTATTCACAAATTAGCTATGTGGCCTCAGGATACACATTTGAGGTAAGTAGGCATTAAGATATCAGTGAAAGGACTGGCCAACAACTGCACAATCTAGAATGCTTCATTTTATCCTGTGGCTTTTAATGGGATCCTGGTATGATTCAAAAGTTCAGGAAAATATTTTATCTTTATTTCAAATATATTTTTCTATATTTAGAATTCTCATCTAACATATAAAAAAATATTCAAAATTACCTCTTCTACATTTGAAGCAGTTTTGGCAGATGTCTCCATAAAGATAAGGCCATGCTCTCTTGCAAATGCTTCACCTTCTTCTTTTTTCACTTCTCTTCTAGACTCTAAATCACTAAGGGAAAAAAATTAATTGAGAAAGATCAGAAATACTTAGCTGTGTTTATAATATTTAGGTAAGGTTACAATCTCAGGTATTATTTTTCTGAAGTCCAGGTTTATTAAATTGCAAATATATTCACTACTGTTGATTAAAAACTCCAAATGGAAAGTTTTAAAATTTCTGTCCAGTGCCAGAATCCCAGCATTGATGCTTAACAGAAGACATGCCTCTTCAAACAAACTAATGGTTATTCATTATATTAGCTATTTCCAAACAATTGCCTTTGTTATGGTATGAGATACAAGTAGCAATAATAAAACAAATCCTGTCTATAAATGCCTATTAATGTATCTGACTCATCATAATGGCAGAGGTCTACAACCTAAGTCACATGTGGCCCAAAGCTTTAAATGAGTCTCCCATATCCTTCAAAGGTAGTTATGAAATTCTAATTTTAATATGGAAAATTATAAATACACATTTAGCATACCTATATTTAGCTGAATTAAATTTAAGTGAAATTAGAGCAAATTTAATTATCTTACTACTTTTCAAGGTTTGGTTCTGTTAAATTTAGTGTTTAGAATTGCCCACATCACCAAAGTTTAAGAAACTACTTTAGCAATACTAATTTAACAATTTAATTTAATTTAACAATACTGCTTACATATTTGAAGTAAGATTAAAACCAACATTATGGAAATTTCTGCTCCCTGTCATTTTGTGCCACTAAGGATGGATATCCTTAAATTAGTAGGTTCAAATTTCAGATGTCATGCTTTATAATTTAGAATCTAAAATAGTGCCTTACTATTCCCCAACCAAGTACTCTGACTCCTCCTTAAAACAGGAAATATGGCACTGTTTAATTGTCTCCTAAATAATTGTCTCCTAAAATATTTCTAGGATATAGTACAAAGGCAATCTAATGCTTCTTTCATCCTGGCTTATTAACTATAAACTATTATAAACTATGGACACACTACAGAGTCTGTGATCTCTCTAACAAGCTACATTTTGAGAGAGTAGCTGGCTATATGGAAGAAGTAAAATCTACTCACTCTGTCAATAGATTTGTTTTCATCAGAAAAAAGTGTTTTATTATTCATTAACTTGTTCCCTAAGGACAGTAACATTGCAAATAAATTTAATACATTTAAAGCAGGCGAGATTTTGGCATTTGCTAGTTATAAAACAACGTTTTAAAACAAAAACAATGAAGAATGACAGTAGAAGCCAGAGAAAGTTATAAAACAAATCCAGCCTACTGAACTGCCAGCAGCCAAAAAATCATGTTAATATTTCAAATAGCAAATCAACTGGCATAAGGAAGATGATCTGGAATATGGTGATTTTATTTAGTTGCAAGAACTGTTGAGATAAGAAGCTAGTTACCTAACTATACAATAAAGGGCATTTAATATTTTGCATGGAGAAAATGTAAAATATTTTAATTAAATCACTTTTAATAGCCCCAAGATGAGAGTTAAAAGTTTTTAATTTTATCATTGTATTTGTTCCATACTTTCTGCAACTGAGAACCAGTTTGATCTAGTGGTTAAGGTACCCAGCTAGAACTTGGAGACTGTGAATTCTGGTTCCACCTTAGACATAAAAGCCGGCTGGGTCACTTTGGGAAGTCACTCTCTTTCAGCCCAATTCACCTCAGAGGGTTGTTGGGGTTGGGAAAATAGGATGGGGAAGGAGTATTATGTATGTTCACAGCCTTGAGTTATTTTATAAAAATAAGAGTGGAATAAAAAAATATCTAAACTATAAATTTATATATCTAACTATAGAATTACAATTATCCTAATGTACACCATTTCAGAAAACAAAATACCTTTTATTTCCAATTAGCATAATAACCATATTGGAATTAGAATGCTGGCGTGCATCTTCTAACCATGTTGTCAAATGGTTGAAGGTATCCCTCCTGAAAAGAAACTAAAATGTAAATGAACGCCAAAAAAAAAAAAAAGACCCAACAAAATATCTCAGAAGATTAACATTTAGAGTTTATATCTCATATAACTGATATCAATTCTAAGCAACTTACAAATCAAAACTATACTGTATTTTTCGGTGTATAAGATGCACTTCCCCACCCCCGAAAAAAAGTGGGTGGAAATGTCTGTGTATCTTATACATTGAATGTTGCTGAAGCCCTGCCTACCAGCCGGCCCCCACCCTTCAGCTTCTGCCTCCCAGCAATTTTCCTCCTTGCAGCAAACAGCCTGGTCAGCTTCAGCAGCCTGATTTAGCACAAGCAGCTGATTGGCGGTTGGATCTGCCTTCTGGAATACCACCTATCAGCTGTTCCAGGCTGCAGGGATCGCCACCACCCATCTCTGCTGCCACCTATTGCCACCTCCGTGCGTCCTTTTTTCAGCCTCTGCACATCCCATTTTTGGCCCGTTCCTATCCCCGCCACATGGCACGGGCCAAAAATGAGGCATGCGGAGGCGGCAATAGGTGGCAGCAGTGATGGGTGGTGGCGATCCCTGCAGCTTGGAACAGCTGATAGGCGGTATTCCGGGAGGCAGATCCAACCGCCAAACAGCTGCTCGTGCTAAATCAGGCTGTGCTGAAGCTGACCTGGCTATTTGCTGCAAGGAGGAAAATTGCTGGGAGGCAGAGGCAGACTCCCCCCCCCTTTTCCTCTCCAAAAGCTAGGTGCATTTTATAGTCCAAAGCGTTTTATACTCTGAAAAATACAGTAATAACTTGAGAAAGACCAAACGCTCTTCACCCTTCTTAAAAAAATCTTACATTTTGAATTTATATAAGATGCAACCAAATAACATAACTAGAATCAGCACAAACTATTTAGAAATCATTCTTGCTTTGACTGATGTGATAGAAGGAACAAAAATCAATATTTAAAATTCTTTTCATTCTGGTGCTTTATAATCTGAATAAAATAAAAACTCTCAGCACAATATATTAAAATATAACGTAATCCAGACAGAAAAGTAATCCACTACGTAATAAGATACACACATACACACGCACACACACAAACACACAGAAACCCCTCCCTCCCCATAATGTCTATGTAATCTTTAACCAAAAAATACCTCACATTCATCTGGTTGGGAATTCTGAGTTCCTCTACAGTAAAGTATAAATGCTTAACAATGTAGCAGCAGAACATTTTGAAATCTTCTCTCAAATTACAAGCTTGATCAGCTACACAGAAGATCTACTTCAGAATTAAGTATTCGCCTTAGCCACATTAAATATTCTCTAAAATTCAACATGAATACACACATTCAGTCCTACAAAACTTGAGTGTATTTTGACAATAGATATAATCCATCTTAATAAAGCTTAAAATTGGTCCACTGACAGCAATAAAATTTAAATATAGCATGAATTGTAGACCACCAACCCAGTATACTTTACAAGAGTACAAGAGTCTAAATCACACTAAACTGCAAGATTCTCACCTTGTAATGTCATACACTAGTAAAGCACCTGCTGCCCCTCTGTAGTATGATCTTGTGATGGAACGGAAGGACTCCTGTCCAGCCTGTAGTAAAACAAGAGCAACAGTTTCTTATTTCTCAAGTGTGAAAAGTATCAATTTACTTAGCTATACTATGAAATTTATTTTACTGAGATTGGGAACAAAATAAACAGACACTATTTCTTGAAAATAAGACTTACATATTAAAAAAAATCTACAGCACCATTAGGGGGAAAAATCAAGAACAAGACCTCTAAACCTTTTTTGGCAATCCCTGACAACCCAATTTACTGAATGGCTTCACAATACATGAATCATTATTAGAGTACAGAATGGACTCCTAGCAACTAAGCTCTGAAGACAAATTTGAAAGGAAGCAAATAGCCCAGTGCTTCACATTTGAATTCAATAACTCCCTCCCTGGGGCAGCTGTTGACACTAGAATAAATAAAGCCCATTGTAAATAAATGATGAATGACATCTTTACGCCCACCATCTGCTGGAGTAAAAGTTGTATGAAGGCCAAGGATGCAGATTTTATCCATTATATCATAAACTGCAACCAGATTTCAACAATCTTCAGACGGGTTTTTTTCTCCATCATTTTATTATGAAAAGCAAGAGTTTTGAATTTGGTTTTATATATGTCTGTTATCACTTAAATAACATCCTGTATTTCTGAAACAAAGCTTAGCCAAAGAATAAAACAAGCACACACACACACACACACACACACACACAGGTAGAATGGCAAGCACAGAAAACGTAAAAAATATCTTGTATATAAGTTGGCCTTTCAAATAAATGATCCAGAGGTCTACATAAACTAATTATCAGTATAGTTTGGCACAGCAATTCAAAATATGTAATAGATGTTTAACCCACAATGTAATTTTATAGAGTATTAATAAATACTGTAAATGTAAAGATGAAAAAAATAAACAGAATCCACATCAATATAAGTAGTTTTTAATAAGCAGCTAACAGAAATTGCTTGTTATCTGTTAGCAATACCAAATCATGTGGTAATGTAAACAACATATAGAAGAAAATATATTTCTAGCATCATCTGCAGAAAAGATATGACAGCTTTGCTATCATGTCTAGATAAATTATAGTGAAAATAAATTAAGGACATTTAGCAATCAATATTAAATATGCCAAGCTTATGTAGCTTGTGAAGTCTCAGGCTAATCAGAGCAGGGCAGCTATTTCATAAGTTCTGTTATATAATATTAGACAATTGGCCCGTATTATAGAAACTTGTATGGTATTAGGTCTGCATACAGCTCTAATATGACATGAAGATATTTACATAAAACATGTAATGTCAGAACTCAATGATCATATATGAACCATGCTTCATGATTTATATCCAGATCAACTCTATGTTACAATATATTGCACTTCTCTGTCTTGCTGTTATAATTGTAAGTTCGATATTGTTAAGATTTCTAATTGCAAATTATAAGACATAGGGCAGGAATAATGCTGTAGTTTTGACTACAGTTTTCTATTTGAAACATAGTTGCATGGAGCTTTGTATTCAAAATAGCTAAAAACAAAATATTATGAATATCCTTATTCCTTAAAATAGTAATGTCTAGCAATAGCACTTAGATACATACCGCTTCACAGTGCTTTACAGCCCTTTCTAAGCGGTTTACAGAGTCAACAATTTGGGTCCTCATTTTACCCACCTTGGAAGGATGGAAGGCTGAGTCAACCTTGAGCCTGGTGAGATTTGAACTGCAGCCAGCAGAAGTATCCTGCAGTACTGCACTCTAATCACTGAGCCACTGTGCATTTTACACAGTAAAATTTTTAAGAGATATTTTAGGTAAATAGAGGGACCTAAGATAAAGGTAAGCCTTGACTTATGACAACAATAGGGATCAGAAAATTCATCATTATGCAGTGCAGTGATTAGGTGAGGCATATTTTTACTACCTTTTTGCCATGATTGTTAAACAAATCACCTGCAGTCATTAGGATATCACATGACTGTAACTTGAAACCTCCTGTCACTAAGCTTGCTGGGAAGGTCACAAGGTAGCAATCATATGACTACAGGACACTGTAACTGTCATATGTGCAAGATAGTTAGCAAGTGCCTAGATTGTGATCACATGACTGCAGGGACCTTGCAAAGGCCATAAGTGGGAGGACGTAAGTCCATTTTTCAGTGCCACTGTAACTCTGAACAGTCACTAAACGAACGGTCATAAAATAGTCATAAATGGTCGTAAATCTATATATGAAATAAAATACAATTTTGAAAACTTGAAAGATAAAGGCAATATCTAAAGAAACTAGAAATGAAATCAAATATATCCTCTTTCCCTTCCAGGTGTAGGGTTTTTAAATAACAGAACAAGCAAATCTATTAATTTAATGTTTCTTAAGGCAAAATGTAAGTCCTGTTAACAATTTTTGTCACTTTCTCATTTTTTGTTGGATTTGATACATCTATGAATAGAAACTTTACACTAAATCTTACTTATTATTTGATATTGTGAAATTATCAGAAACTGAACTATTACTGCAGGATCCACATGGTCAGTCATCAGGACTAGAGATATAGTCTTCCGAGCTTTTGGACTCATGCTGGAGCCCATTCTCACGGAACTTCTCTCTACTGGAATGTGTCTTTGGACTACTCTATGCATCATATTTATGTGGTACCCAGTTGGGTGTAGCTTCCTTTTAGTTGATTGATGTGTCGATGGCCAACTATTGGCTGTTATTTCCTTGTGCTATCAAGTCCTCCTAAGTATCTGATAAACTGATGGTAAATTAGCTCTGCAGTTGACTGACAAGGGGCCTATTTATCAGGCTTTAATCATTTCCCTGGCTATCTTTTTAGCTGCTTGGCCAAAAATCTTAGTAGCTTGAGAAATTGAATGTATGTTCTTGTTCACTATAATGTCAGGCAACCAATGAGTTCAGGTCTCCTCGCTTCTGTTCTTGCAGTCTGGTGGTTAGCTTTCTTCCCATTGGTCCTACATAGTCACAGGGGCAATCCATGCAGGGGATCTGATTCATTACATTAGAAGTATTTCCCATCTCCAAGTGATCTTTGCAAAGCACGATTTGTCCTCATATAGTAGCTTTTGGGTGATATGCGATGCCCACTTGCAGATCTCAAAAGCTGCGTTGTACTGCTTCCGACCCATATTGGATCCTGCAACATTATCCTGGGACATGTGTATTTGCCTTCATTCATGAAGTATTGCTCTAATATTAATATAGAAGATAGATTAATAAATATGATATGGGAGCAATTTAGTAGCTTTCCACTATAGCAATGGATAATCTGTAATCTTTACCTACTTACTCGATCTTTTTTCCCAATATTATTGGAAATTGTGACCCTTGTTCACTTTCACAACATCCCTGCCTTGCTAATTCCAAAGCTCAATAGCTGAAGGGAAATCTAAGACTTAGTCCTGTTTTTCTTTCCAGCAATTCTAAACAGAGTTATTTGGTGGAAATAGGAAGCAACAAGACTTCCATGCTCTTCCCAATGTCCTGATGTAAACTTCCAGTTTCTTGTTATTAAGTGCAGAAAGTAACACACAAATACTTTTTTATGTTTCTTTTTATGGCTAAGAACCATGAGTTGACCATTATGTATTTATTAAAAAAAAAAAACTGAAACAGAATGGAACAAAAATTCAAAACAAATTTCAAAGCATTGTTTTAAAGTGAAAGCCTTTTTTGCCAATTGCACTGAAGTAAATGATGCAATACTATTGAATAAACTAATGCTATAATGTAGCTGCTTAAAACCTCTTCATTCCAGTAAACATATTTAACTTACTACAAGCCCCTAAAACAAAACATGTTAATTCAGACCATAGGTAGACAAGACAAAAATTGAACAATCATTTCCCTTCTCTTTTCAAAGCCTAGAAGTAGCAAGTTAACAATAATTTCATCATCATTATCATCACCACCACCACTCCAAGTATAAAATGAAGCTACTGTCTATCCTGATAGAAACTATTGATTCATAATATTTCCAGCTTAACAAGTGCAAAATCATGGACCAGTTTGCTAATCTGGAGGATCATATTATTTTTGGTAGCTTCTATTTTTTTAAAATAACAATCTGAATTTGTCTAAAAAATTCTTGCAGGAAGATTTTTACTTACTGTATCCCATATCTGAAGTTTTATCTGTTTCCCGTCAATGGTTATCATTCGAGCACCAAATTCTACACCTGAATAATGAAACAAAATCAATGAAACCTATCATTTCTTAGTTTTGATTAACTATATACAAAAACAATCAGAAAAATACAAAACATTGTAAAAGAAGAAAATAAAGGATCTACATTAGTTTTTCAAAAACATTGCAATACTGTTCTCCAGTTGCTTCAGTATTCCAGTTCCTTTACACTGTTTGATACAGATTTTTAAGTTTCCATTCATGCCAGACATCGAAGTATAATTTCTAGCACTTAGATGGCTCACACTCAAACCCACTATAGTAGCATGAAGAGGCCTTACTAATCATTTCTAAAGGACATATAATTATGACTTTGCCTTTATCTCTGCAGGCTACTTATACTCATTTTAGCATTTAGACTGACATACAAATGAATGGAGATGCCTTACTGATGATGTTAGTGATAACATGGATTGGGATCTGTCTAGTTCCGTGATGGTGAACCTCTGGCACACAATATTGGTGGGCACCCGAGCACTGGCCCAGTGTTCGTGAGTCTCACCACTGATTGTTGGGCCTTTTGGGGGAAAAACAGGCCTACCGGAAGTTGGAAAACAGGCATTTCCGGCCACCTGGGGGTCGGGAAGGCTATTTTTGCCCTCCCCAGACTCCTAGAAAGGCTCTAGAGCCTGTGGAAGGCGAAAAACGGGTCTACCAGGCCCACCTTGCGGAGGGAGTCAGGAGCACGTTGAATTATTGGTGTGGGAACTCACTCGCGACCCCCTTCTCCCCTCTTTTGGCACACAACGGCAAAAAGGTTAGCCATCACTGGTCTAGTTCTAAGTTACATCTTAAAGCTGTAGCATGTATGCCCTCTCCCTCCAGAGAATGAGCACAGCCTACTATGACATTTTGGAATTGAACTCCAGGACAAAAAGAGTACCTGGCTTCCACAGAAGGATCTCTCTTCATAATGCCTGCCTGGCTCATTCTGAAACTCTTGTCAAATCTTATGCATGGCCATAGTTCCTATTATTTTTATTACTCCGTGGGTATATGCCACATTCCATTTCTCTTCTGAGAGGCAAAATGCAGCTAGGAGAGTTCACTAATTGTGAGCAACAAATGAGACAGTACAGAACTCAGTCATTGTGACAATACAATCAATGTTTGCATATATTTCTGCCAATTCAAGGGCTACAGGAAAACATTTAATCACAACCACGAGGAAATGCAAGAAAAAACAATATAAAAAAACCGCTGCATTTAAACTGTGGTAGGAAAAATAAGAATAATCATACCAAAGTATGATTTTCTCTGTTAAGATAGGCAAACAGAAAATAGATAAAAGAAATTCATACTTTTAAGAAATGGTATACTATATGCCTTTTTTTCTCTTTTAAAGTTACTTCCTGGTAACTAACTGCTATTAAGTACACAAGAAAATAAATATATGTTAATTGAACTATATCTACACATTCAGAGAAACACAATCCATATAATTTTAAACTGTGTTTTATTTTTGGAAAACATTTTAGAAACTAGATGCATTCTGTATAATTTAAACTGGAATTATTAGTGTAAACAATAGGACTACAGTCAGAGGTGGTATTCAGCTGGTTTGCACTGGTTTGTGTGAACCGTTTGAGGCAATTTGGCCAAGGTTGCCAAATTGGTAGTGATGGCTGGCTGGCCATGCCCCCGAACCAGTCCCTCCCGTCGCTGCTCACTTGCCCCGGCAGCCATGTTCATCGCTGCCATATTCTTCACACATGCGCATCTCATTGCCTTGCAAGTCCAATGGGATGTGCATGCATGAAGAACATGGAGATGACGGCAGCAGCTTTTTCCGCCGTTATTTTTGGGCAGCCTGCA
>JANHFK010007377.1:16420-31309 GCA_036250565.1 Sibynophis collaris | reverse complement strand
AACCAACCAACCAACCAACCAACCAACCAACCAACCAATAAATAAATAAATAAATAAATAAATAAATAAATAAATAAATGAATGAATGAATGAATAAATGAATGAATGAATGAATGAATGAATGAATGAATGAATAAATAAATAAATAAATGAATGAATGAATGAATGAATGAATGAATGAATGAATGAATGAATGTATTTATTCTCAATGGCATTTTCTTTGTACTTTCAAATCAATACTGACTTCTGGAAACTGTCTGAACTAGTGCCTGCAGTTTTCTTGGCAGGGTTTTTCCAGAAGTGATTTGCCATTACTTGCTTCCTAGGGTAGACAGAATGGCTTATGGTCATTCAGTTCACTCCCTGTGTAAGGCCAAACTAGAACTCATAGCCTCCCACTTTCTATCCTGGTGCCTTAACCATTATATCAAACTGGCTCTCATTATGACATCAGTGACATTCTATGATACTCTTAATTTGTCTGTTTTGACTTACTAGACAAACTTTTGTATTCATGTAAGACTAGATTTTTAGCCTTGCAGTCCTTGGACAAATGAACTGGTCATCATGCTACATTCATAATAATAAGAGTTGGAAACCTTGAGGCAAAGGGTCGAATTTGGCAATGAAGTGATTGTTCTTGGGGTTTTTTTTCCATAAGCTGTTCCAAATCATAGCTCTGCTCTCTGATTCTGCTTTGATATTTTATCCTATTTAAGGAAGGTTATATTTCATGACCACTTGAGTCCCCTGTTGATGATACAACATACATACTTCTTATTTGCTAACAGTTTCTGACTTTAGTCCAGTGGGCTGTAATTACCATATGCTTATGGCACCGAATCCACAGACTTCTTTCCTCACTACATTAATGAACAATTCTCTGTTGGACTATCCTTCTTTCTCTGGGAAAACAAGGTATTAACACAATGCATATTTTACATTTATAGGAACAGAAGTTAAATGATTGTGAGTAATCTAAGTTTCTTTAACGTATTTAATTTATATGGATATAATCAACCCATCTAACATTGCCCTTTTTTCTATTAATGATTCTTTCAATGCAATGAATCAAGAAAAATAAAAAGTAATCAATTCCCAATTCTATTTTTCAACCTTCCTGATACTGCAGTTTAAAGGTTTATATAATAGTTTCATTACTTACTTATATATAGACTGAATCAGTATCCAAAATCATATTTTTATATCGGTTACTCGTATTAACTGACTGAAAATAGTATATATGAAGTGCATATCATACCCGAAATACAAATTTCACATCAGCACATTTAAAAAAAAATCTTCCTAGCTCTACTTCTTCATCAAAGAGAGAAAAAAGTTCAGATCAGGCAATCAAAACCAGCATGATATTATATATTTCCCAGACATTTTAGCCATGTTCAGTTGGAAAATTTGTTACTCTATCAGAATGAGATCAGCAGCAGTAAGAATTTCCATCCCCTTGATAGAAAAATCTGAGCTTGATTAGTGAACTCAATCTGGACTGAAACTCCCTCAAAAGCTTCTCTTTCTGAACAGAAATCATCCCAAAAGCATGGTTTCAATTAAAAGAATATACACAGGGCAGTGTTGTCTGGAGCAATGTTGCAAGTGGAAGGAACAACACCGAGGAGAATTGAAATGGGTGGGGAATAGATGCTGTGGCAACAGCTGTCACTATTGCTATACGGGCAAATGAGGCACAGGGGGATTTGGCAAGTAGTACACAGCCAATGATTTCATGGGTCAAAGCACTACCTGCCAATCTCCTAGACTGTCTTCCACTGGCATGGCAACCAATTAAAATAAAATTCTCAGACGTTTAAAAGAAATCAGAAAAGCATGGGAAATTCAAACCATGAGTAGCGAGAAGGTTGGGCTTTCACAAAGAGGATGAGAAAACTCCATTTTGCATTTTCTAGAAATATGTCTTCATTTTGGAGAAAAAGTGGGGAAATTGAACAAAACACCCTTTAAAGACAGTGTAAGACAGATACGTATTGAACTGACTGTAGGGTGTTTTTTTTCAATTCTGAACTCTATTTTGTTCTTTCAGTAGTGTTTGTGGGGATCAGGGTGTGGGGAAGTAGTGCAATATGTGCATTTCTGATTAGCAATAGCACTTATATACTTATATACCACTTTACAGTGCTTTTACAACCCTCTCTAAGCAGTTTACAGAGTCAGCCTATTGCCCCCAACAATTTGGGTCCTCATTTTACCTACCTCGGAAGGATGGAAGACTGAGTCTACCTTGAGCTGGTGAGATTTGAACTGCCAAATTGCATCAGCCAGCAGCAGCAGCAGAAGCCTGCAATACTGCACTCACTGCACGACCAAGGCTCACAATTATCATCATTAGATGATTATCTGACATTCATGACATTTTCCTTTCACCTTCTATCATAATCTCTGCTTGATCTCAATGTCTATGCTCAATATTCCTACGATCTTCTGGAATCAGGATCCTCATTCAGACATGGAATTCAACTGCTCCCAGATTGTACATACTCTACTCAGTTACTGAAAAGACAAAGAAAGTCAAGAACAATTTTCCACTTTCTCCCTTGTGATCAAAAATGCAACAGTACTGGAAAAATGAAAAATGAAATAAAACACCTAGAGAAGATAATGTAATTTTTAATAACTTAGATTGTGTAGAAATGGACAGATTGACACTAAAATAAAAGAAAAAGAAGATACAGAGTATTTTCTAACATGGGACTTGTTTTATAAATGGTTGGATAGTAGAGGTAGAAATTAGGAGTGGGAAAAGTATCATTATATATTAAAAAATTGATCCAGACAATACGCTGTTCACTAAGCACTTATGTGTATAATGTGAAAATATATAAATAAACTGTTAAAAAAATGCAGAGAGAAATTTCCTCTGGACAAAAGAACAACAACAACAACAAAACAAAGGGACTGCAGTTGCCTAGCAAATAGGTTGTTTCCAGGATTGTAATAGTAAGGATTGTAGGAGAGGGCTTGGGATCCCCTGCTTGATGGAGACCAATCTATTACAACTCCATGTGTCTGCAACCATGTACTCTATTACAATCCAAGGGCAATCTCACATATGTTTGCAGCACACACCAATTTGCAGTGATCCTTCAAATCAAAGAATGAAAGCAACAACTGGGGATGTTAGAGGGTGAACGTTTATCAGGTTGCCATTACATGCCAGCCACTCTCCATGCAAAGGACAAAGGACTGAGGATAGTGGTCAGAAGTGACAAAAGAGACTTTGCATTACTGGAACTCAGAAACCATTTTTGGACCTTCACAGAAGCAACAGCCTCTGCATTTTGAGGGGGGGGGATGGGGAGACCCTACAGAACAAGAGATTGGAGAATAAATTCTTGCAAGGCAGAGGAGCGAAACATGTCCTGCAGAAATAAGAGTTGCAGTAGTTGAAACAATGTGTGCTTGCCAATCCTATTGGCTTGTGAAATGTGTCTGCTCAAACAACAACTTCAGTTGCACCGATTCTTCAGTACCTCACAACCATCAGACACAGTGCTACTGAGTAAAGAGTGAGGAATTTCCTGTAGGCCCTCTTTATTAATCACTTGTGGCTGCTCTGTCTCTAAGGCTGAAAATCTCAGGGTGCCTTTTTCTGCCTATGTTTTCCAAATATGCTCTGCTCTGCCTGATGTAGCAAGCTAGGAACTAGGCTTTGCCTATACCCCCCACATGTATTTCCTGTAATAAATATTCTTTCTGTGAGTTATAAAGAGCCGCTTCACAAATCCTTGCACATGTTAGATTTCTACTATCCAGAGATACACCTAGACAAGTTTCTCCTCAGCCTTAACTATGGGCCCAGAGCAGTGAGTTTCCATGTGAGTGAGTGAGTGAGAGAGAGAGAGAGAGAGAGAGAGAGAGAGAGAGAGAGAGAGAGAGAGAGAGAGAGAGAGAAGTCAATCATCCTGAGCAGCTGAAGGAAAAAATAGAAAAAAACAGCAAACAATTTTCACAATTGAAGACAGGAAAATGTCCTCTTACAAAGAAGCTGGAAAGTTGAGGGGTTTGTCTTTCAAAATGAAAGTATTTCTGAAGTCCTAGAGGTTGCATTTCTTCGTGACTAAAACCCATAGATACAGAGTTTAAGATGCTGCAAATGATAAAGCAGCTGGGATGATCTGCCTGGAGGTGATTGATTCTATCTTTGTTCATCTCCAAAAACTAGACTAAGCCAAGGATTTCAGGCAAATTCTTTCCGACCAGTATGAGAAAAGATCTAAACAGAACTCTTGGTTTTGGGTTTTTTGGGGGCTTTTTTTGAATGATGTCTAAAAGGTGGTTGAAGGAAGGGGGAAACCTGAATCTGTACATGAATGAAAAATGAGAGATGGAAAAGCAACCTGAACAGTAAGACATGTGAATACATTCACAAAATAATTATTTCCTCTTCCAAATAGTTAAATGCCAAAACACATCTGGGAATGAGAAATGGAGCAGATTTAAACTCTATGCAGTAGGGTCAACACAACTTTGATTAGCATAATTCTACGCAACAAAAATCAAATCTCACCCCAGACACAGCCTACAAAGTCAGGTGCAGAACAGCTTCTCCTGTTGTAATGGCTTAGGTAATTTGTATTCTAGACTCCTAAAATGTCCAAAACAGATTGCATTCCAATGAGTATGATTCACCCTTTCATTTCTTGTTAGTCAAATCTTGTCCCTCTTTAAGTATTAGCGCTATTCTGGCCTCTTTCCAGCTCTCTGGCCTCTTTCCTCCCTCTAAAACAAAGTACATCATATACTGTAAAAGTTGTAAATGTTTTGAGGACAAACTTTTACAACTTTTATAGTATATGATGTACTTTGTAAAAACTTAATAATCCATGTGATCCAGGCATTTTTCCTGATTTAATCATTTTTTGTAGCTTCAGAAACTGCCCTTGTTGCCATAGATCCATTCGTAATCTGTCTCTTTTCATCTGTAATCCTAAATAGATTTTGTTTCTTTAGGTATTCATCTATTTTCTCAGAGAGATGAATGCTTGCTTTATATAAACTAGAATAATTTTGATGAAATATTTTTTTCATGGCCATATTATCTGTCGACTGATTCATTGCAGTCTCTTCATTAATGGATTGTAGAAATGTTTTTGATTTGAAATTGTAGTTTCTCCCTATAGTGTGCAATTTGAGCTTCATATTTGCTAGTTTTCGTGGCTGTAACTTGTTTTTTGTTTTATTATTTCCAGTGCTTTCTTGATCTTTCTTGTTTCCAAGTGATATTCTTTGATCAGGCATTCTGTGGTCTTTTTGTTCTTCAATTTCTGTTCTTTCATCTATTCCAGCTCACTTAAATCTGATTTTAGCATGCTCATCTTATTTTCCAGCCTGATCTTCCATTCTGATGGTGCACTATTTGGCTTTTTTCCCCTTGTTTGGTTATTTTGCATCCAAGGTAGTCAGTTAAAACTGCAATTGTGCTACACATTCATTGATTTGGATTTTTTTTAATGAGTTGGTGCTTTTATTTGATATTTCAGTATTGACACCTTTTAATATTTGTGCTAGTTGTTTCTTTGGAATAAGCTTCAATGCAGGCAACCTGTTGCTTTTGTGCTGTTCTAGATGGTCAGCTATTCTTAGTTTCAATTTTTCTTCTTTTTTGGTTAGAGAGTTTGTTTTGAGGATCCCTGATTTGAAAATGAAAATGATTCCATAGCTATCGATTCAATAACTATGATGGCTTCCTCTATTGCTGACTCTTTCTGGTTTGCTTCTATAGTCTGCAGTCTAAATGGACTCTGGCAGGCTTCAATTTCTTTGC
Source organism: Sibynophis collaris (assembly GCA_036250565.1). Classification (NCBI taxonomy): domain Eukaryota; kingdom Metazoa; phylum Chordata; class Lepidosauria; order Squamata; family Sibynophiidae; genus Sibynophis; species Sibynophis collaris. The sequence continues at coordinate 25,512 of JANHFK010007377.1, read as the reverse complement.
CTAGGTAGACTTTTGCAGTTCTTCAAATTCCACTTTTGTGAATGCTTTATTTCATTATAAATCGATGTTGCCCTTCTAGCCCCTGGTCTATTATTTTTGATTCTGGCTCTTATTTTCCCTAGAAGTGGCACATTTTTTCCATATATCTTTTCATTGGGTTTGATTTGTAATTGTTTGTTTTCAGCTTTGTATATTTGCAACTGGTAAACAACTTTAACTCCAGTAGTCCTGCATTTTCTGGCCCAGTTACTCAGCCAACAGTCCTGAGTCCTGTGAACCACTTGTCACCAGATGTCCTGGAACTCAAACACCTAGTACAATCCTTGTTGTCCTAGGCAATAACTAGGCAATCTTAGCATACTATTTATGAGAGAGGCACTCTTAAGTTAGCTTCTTTAATGGGACCTGTCCAGTATGGTTGAACCTCTGGAATAACTCTAGTCCTTCTAAGAGCTCATAAACTTCACAACCACATCAAGATGTCAGCAAGTGTTGTTGACCTGGAGACTGCCTGGACAAGTCCCTGCTTGGCAGCATTTTTTGAATTGGTTTGCCATTGCCTTCTTCTTCCTAGAGCTGAGACAGAGTGACTGTTCCAAGTTCAGCCAGCAGGCTTTTTGCCTAAAGTGGGAGTAGAATTCATGGTTTCTCAGTTTCTAAGACCTGATGCTTTAAGACTACTAGACCTAATGGGTTCTCAGAATAGGTTAGGGAGGGGCAATGGATTTGCCAGATTCTTTGGAGAGAGATAGAAAGAATCTGGCAAATTAGCTTGAGTACCCTTCCACATATATCAAAGGATATCAACTAGAAGACCTGAGTTTTGGTTTGTTGCTTTTTAAAAAATAAATCATTCAAGAATATACAACACGGAACAATGGATTTTAGCGAAAAGCAGATTTTTTATTAAATGTTAGGAGGGGAAATACTAACTGTGGGTCAGAGCAATTTAATAGTGGAACAAATTGCCCAGAGAGCAGGGCTATTTTTAAAACTTCCATACAATCATAAAACCACAGAATTAGAAAGACTGTTTAGCTCATTCAGTTCAACTGACAAATAAGCCCAAATCTTACTATTAAGTTTGACTGAGTGGTAGAAAGAGTCCTTCCAGTTCTGTTTTTTTATCATTGTGTGGACATTTTTTAAAAAGGCTCAACATTTTAAAGAGAGAACAAGACCAAGAAAGAGAATAAAGAACTGTCTAGGGAACAACAGGAAAATGAAAGAGAAATGAAAATTTCAATGACAAAATTTATTCTTGACCGCAGAAACAGAAACCACTGGCAAATGACTAGAAAAGTCATAAGGAGATCACTTTCAAGGGAAATTTCAGTGTCCTGAAATCTGATTTCTTGAGAGAGAGCGAGAGCAGTAAGAAGCTTCCAAATTATCTGCTAAGAGGAAACTAGTGAGTCCATTTAAAGTGAGCTAACTCATTGCTACAGAAGAGCAAGCTGAAAACTGGGTTGTGAATGCCTATTTATATTTCAACCAACCAACCCACCAACCAACCAACCAACCAACCATCCAACCAATCAATCAGAATAGAGCTGGAAGGGATCTTGGAGGTCTTCTAGTCCAAGCCCTTGCTCACGGAGGAGACCCTATACCATTTTAGACAAGTGACTGTCCAGTCTCTTCTTAAAAGCCTCTAGTGATGAAGCACCTACAGCTTCTGAAGGCAAGCTGTTCCAATGGTTAATATTGTCCTCACTGTTAGAAAGTTTCTCCTTAATTCCAGGTTGCTTCTCTCCTTGGTTAATTTCCATCCATTGTTTCTTTTCTTGCCCTCTGTTGCTTTGGAAAATAACATGAATCCCCCCTCCTCTTTGTGGCAGCCCCTCAAATACTGGAATACTGCTATTTACAAGAATTGCAGCTTGTCTCCCAGATAGAGAATATACATCCTTCTCCTTTTTTCAAGCAGGATATTAATACTCCCACTTGAGTCAGATCTGGCTTGTAATGACACAGGTAGGAAGTTTATTTTTCCTGTCTGCTTACTGGTAAACGTTTTGTTCCTATTGAGAAAAAGGAAGAAGTTGGATACCCAGTTATAAAAAAGAAGGAACGTCCTTCTGGGCTCACGATGAAAGGAAAATCTTCAAAAAGCTGGAAAAAGATTCTTTTTAAAAAATGCAGGGTAATTTAGCTTCAGGAATCAGGTCATCTTAAGAAAGAGGTAACAAGTCTAGCTAGGAAATATTCCTTTAAGTTTAATTTATTTTGTTATCTGTGCTTAAGTTTAGAATTTTGTTTCTGGCATTTATTATCTCTGTACAAACTCAATAACTGTATGGTTTATGTCACTTGGAGTTTCTTGACAGCTGAAGTTCCTGTTCACATAATTGGGAACAGACCCCAGTTAATTATGAGATTGTCCCAAACCTTGTATTCTTCACTATATATATATTTTAGGTGCAATACTTTGAAGTTGCAATCTGGATTTTTTTTTTAATCTCCTTTGCTGCTGAATGTTTTTGCATATTTGCTTTTTAAAAAAAATAAAGATAGATTTCATTGATCCATTTTGAGATTGGCCTAGCTCCCCAAAAGGAAGGAGAGAAAGGACAAGTTTTCCTAGCCTTAATGCTAGGCATTAGAGACGACTTCACTTTTCCCCCCACATTCTCTTTAGCATTATGTTGCAAAACAAATTGCTGAGACTTCCATCCGTCTGTCTTCTAGAATAACAAGAACCATGTTTCAGAAAAATCCTATTACAGTTATTATGCCGTACAGTGAATTGCACACTAATTTAATTATGGGTTACAATAAATTTCATAATGCAATAATTCATTCCCTAGTAATCATTATCTAATCCAAATGAAATATTTTGAAATAAAAATTTCAATAAATCTTGAGATTAAAAGTGACTTAGATATTACATTTTCAAGTGATGGTGTTTTTTTTTATGCTTTGTGATCTGAGAATTCCAATTTGTCTGACAGCAGGATACTTCTCTCAAAACAAAACAGAATGGGATGAAATTCGGGGTAAAAGGAGAAGACAGCAAAAGAAAAAGCAGGTTTGAAATTGGGTCTGATCCAGCTTGAGGCTGTGGAGAAAAACATTTTAGGAAAAGACATCTCTGCCAACAACTCCATTTTAATCCCTTGTTTCCTCCCTTTTGGTCACATGTTCCAAAACAGATTTCGTGCAGTTCAACCTAGAATTCTTAACATACATACACTCAAACAGACACATAAAAGAAACGCATAAATACCTACCCGGATTAAATCCTCCAAGAAAGCCACAAATACACATGCTGTGTGCCTATGCATCTTGAATAGAACCTAGGGATAAAATGTAGTTTTACACAGAGACACACACACCGGTAGTGGGTTTTTACCTGTTCACTCTGGATCATGGGAACCAGTAGTAGCGGCAGTGGGAGGTTCCGCCCACCCACTCGGACATAATCATGGACGCTCTGCGAATGCACAGAAGCACCACGTACGAACGAAGCAAGTGTGCATGCTCCTGGTTGCGAACCAGTAGTGAAGGTAAATGGAACCCACTACTCACACACACACATACACACACACACACACACACCCTCTTATTTCATCATGCAGGGAAAAAAAGTGGATGCTTTTTATGACTACTTTGGGTAAATGATTAGAAAGAATTCCAGAACCCATACAGGTAGTCTTTGACTTAGAACCACAAGTGCAGGGTTGTTGTTGTTGTTTTGCAACAATCTGTTCTATCTGCAGCGAACTCATCTTTCACTTTCTGCAGAAGTCCCTCTGCCCACTTATACATATTCCAAAATGCCATGACAAGTCCCCATTCACTTCCCTTCTTGCAAGCATGGCTTCTTTGTCATAGCTGGTTTATACACCTATGGTATTTTCCAAACAATTGCCCTACTTCTTTTAGTCAGGCAGTGGCATTTGTTGTGAATTCTTTATTTTCCAATTTAGAGGTTCCTATTGTGAGTTTTGCCGGTAATGTTTTGTTTGCTGCATCCCAGACTCCTTGGGATGGTTCCCATCTTTAATAGGGATTTGCATGGTCTCTGTTATTTCTCCCTTTTAACTTAAACATTTTCACTTTCTTAAATTGCTCTCGTGCCTAGTCCTTAATTCGGCTAACCATGTCAAATATATCATATGTAACGTTTTTTTTAAAAAAGGGGGTGGGAATTCATAATCCTTGCAGGGTTACTGCATGTTCTTATTTATCCAAAGACTGAGCATACATAGAAAGAAATAGAAATTTAAAAGTTTAATTATTCACTTTCTTAATTGGAAAGTGAATAATTAGTCACATACAACCATGCCAGTGGTGGGATTCAGCTGATGCGGGCCGATTAGGATAGTTAAATTGCTGACTGGCCCCTCCCCTCTCTGCCCCTTCCAGGAATCACCACGCGCTCCATTTTGGCTCCCAGGTAAGTGCAGGGAGGCCTCCTAGGCCCAAAAGGGGGCATAGGGGATCCAGCATGCCCCTCATGGCCCATTTTTGCTCCCAGGTGGCTTCAGGGAGGCCTATTAGGCCCAAAATGGGATGCAGGGGGAGCATGTCCCCCCAGGGCCATTTTTGGGCAGGAGGCAGAGTGCTGCCTGTCACACTCCCTGGCCACGCCCACCATACCCATGCCCACCCAGCCAGTCATTAGGGCAGAAAACTGGTTGTTAAATTATTTGAATCCCACCACTGAACCATGCCTATTTCCCAATTCAGTAGCTTAACAGAATAAGTTTGCATTCTGGAGAACTGAAGAAAGAAACCTACAGTTCACAGTAACTCAATCTAGTTGATAGTTCAGGACTACTCCAGATGCCACTCACTTTAAGCAAATCTTCCACAGGTCCAACTTTCTGTCTTTCTCTGGAAGGCCATTGCTCACTTGGAAACATTTTTTTTCTCTTTAAGAATCACTTAGGGTTTTGAGATCCATCTTTTGTAAAGTCTTTAGTTTTCTACACCCACCTCAGCCAAAAGCTTCCAGAATAAACCTTTCTTCTTTAATGGGATAAGTTTTATTTACCTTATCTTTCATACAAGCTTATTCATGCCATCACCCAAAAACACAGCACAAAGGAGGTACTGTATTTATATCAACAAGTTATAACTTAGCATGTAGGATAACCTCATAATAACCCTGATAAAGCTATGGAGACACCACAGGTCAATTTTTGCATAGAGGTCTATGAGACAAATTAGTATTATGTTGAAAACTTCAACACAGTATTTAGAAACTCATTATTTTTAATAGCTGAGTTCTGAAATATTTGATTCCAGGTGCCCAGCAGTCCAACTCACTGCCTAGGATTCTTACATACCTGTAATACCTGCTCTTTGGGGGATAATTTGAACTATTTCAGAACCTTTGACTACACCACAGGTGTCAAACTCACAACCTCATGTTGATGTCACGTGATGTATCACAACATTTTTTGCCTTTGCAAAGCTGGGGTGGGTGTGGCCTGTGCATGCTGCCTCCAGTTGACACCACTTTCGTTGTATACATGATGTACAGTGACAATAAAGGGTATACTATACACCTCTGCCTACACTATGGATATTTTCAAAAACGTTTCCATAAAGGTAGCATCCACACTGATCCTCATGTTGTGCCTGTTCAACTTTAATATTATTATTCATCCAGAGAGGACTAACATTAGTATTGTTAATAAGGATGGATAGCAAAGCTCAATTACATTCAGAGTTAGCTTTATGCTAAGGTTGAATGAGCACTGGGTTAGGTGCCAAAGCAGCCCCTCCTTCTGAAAACAAAGGAATTTTTTTCTACAAATGCAAATCAGCATAGAGAAGTGGCGGAGTATCAGCCAATACGGTTTAGGAGCACCTTATACTCCTGACCCAGCACCTCAATGCAAGTTGCAGAGGAACTAGAAGCTGATGGTGAAGTTGTGTTCAGGGCAGTGATGGGTTCCTACTGGTTCGCTTCAGATCTTGTGAAGTGGTAGTAGCAGTGGCAGGAGGCTCGGATGTCATCACCCGGATGTCATCATGGATGCTCTGCAAATGCGCAGAAGCTTCTGCACATGTGCAGAAGCGCCATGTGGTGCACTCCCATTGCAAACCAGTAGCGAAGGTAAGTAGAACCAACTTGGGGCTTGTTTGGCCATTAAGGGAACAGAACTTTAGATTACAGATGGTCAGATCAGCAGGATTCTTCTTACTTCCTTGTATTCTTAACCAAGGGGAAACTGACCAAGTTCTGGACTACAATTTCAGCCTATGTCTGAGCCAGTTCTTGTTCCAGAAAAAGTTCCTCAGCTTGTGAGATTTTGCTAGCAATCGTTTGCAGCTTTGAATTTCTATCCATGGAAGATCATAATTTCCTCTTTTATAATTTTGTTCTCTTGATAAAAAAAAAATCCCCATGTTTTTTAGTTGTGTGTGTTTTTGGAACTTGCATTTTGTTTGCCTTTTGGCAATGAATAACAAAACACATATGACTTGGATCACTACACATAACCTTCTCTCTTTGGCTTGTATTCACTTACTTGGAAGACAGTTTGATAAAACATCTGTGGTCAGGGAAATTGTCTTGAATATAATTTTTAATCAGAGGAAATTTAACCTTTTAGTAACTGGAATTAGAACAGCTTTGTGCTGCAATCTTTTAGAAGGAAGATGCAAAATCCGTGGATTGCAGCCCAAAGTAAGAACTAATACTTACTTTGCACTTTAACTCCTCCAAGCCCCTTCCAATGCAAACAGAATAGGCCAACTGCATGATGTTACCGGACATTTCTGTCATTCCCAACCTTCCGAAAAATTGGCAGGAAAAAACACCCATTCTACTTTAAAAGTTAGGATGCCTTCAGTTTGAATCCAGCTCTTGAGGTCTCCATGACTATAAACCTATAATTCGCCTGGCAACACTGTGGAAATGCTTTGCCATTTTGGTCTTCAAAGATGCTGCTCAACTTCATTGCTTAGCTTCCCGGTGGTCTCCTGTCCAAGATCTATCACATCCAGGCCTGTTTTGTAGCCAAACTTTATAGCCAATCCATGCTTTAGAAGATGAAAATGTTGATATTCCAGCATTGCATGGTGGCAATGAAATTTTTTAAAAAATGTTTCCCCTCAGTTTCTCTTCTCAGCCAGAAGTTGAGTTGGAGCCAATCAATATTTTTCAGTTTAAGTGAGGAATAAAAAATCTGGTAATTAAAAAGAGTTGATGAAGGAGCACATGTGCCATTTTGAAGTTCTTGGAGGAGAAACAGATTAGAATAAACATTGCTATAAATACTGTTTAACACAGGGGTGTCAAACCCGTGGCCCACGTGCTGGCCACCCCCACCCCCCGTTTTAATAAAGGGGGGGGGGAAGTTGCGATACATCACGTGAAGACGTGTCATTGCGAGTTTTAACAATAGCAATAATAATAATAATCCAGTCTAAACTTCTGACTGACAGTGTGACCTACCATAATAATGATAGTAGTAATTTTAGCATTTGATGACCATGGATCAGAAATCCTCCACCTCCGCAAAAAAAATTAGCATCTTTTTTGTTTTTTTTACTTGTAATGTACAGACTTGAGTTTTGCATTGACTTGTTAACCATTCATAGCCTCAAATCCTGACATAGAGACTAGACAAGATTTCTTAACTGAAGTGGCTCCAATGCAGTGGTCCGAAGAAGTAAAAGCTCTTTCCAAAGCTTCAGAATTGTCATGGAGGTTTGCAAACATTCTTTTCTTTCTGCTGAATCCAACTGCAGAGATTTCAATTTCCTTTTACGTCCTGTACATAAAAGAGGGTAAAGGAGAAGATGGGATGAAATTCTGTCACCATTTTCCCACTGAGCCTATCTGTGTTCGCTTCCAGTAACAGAAAGTTTGTTGATGGAACATAGCAAAGTTCATGGCTAGTTGACATTCTATTGAACAAAAAATGCTAAAGAGTTTTGGAACTGTTAGTTGATTATTCAAGTTCATTTTTTCCCTTAATCCTTTGATCCTCCTCATTATTATTTTTTATCATAAGCCAAGCTTTTTCCTAAAATCCAGTCCTCTTTGCATTCTGTTTCTCTCCCTTTAGTGTCCAGTTATTTGTGAATTACTAAATATTTGGTAGACGTCTTTAGCTACTGCTATCGTCTAGTTGGCTTTAGTGTCATCTGATTTTATGTTAGTGTTACTGGTCAATCTATTTGCACTTATGGGTTTATGAAGTCTCTATGAAGTTGGGTGCATTTGCAGAAGCCAGAAATAGGGAGCTCTTCTACTTTGGGACCATACTTTATTTTACAGTCACATGAGCTTCTAAGAGCTACAAAGAATATAAATGTAACAAGCATAGGACCAAGGTCTCTTCCAACTCTGTTACTGTTCAATCATTATTTTCCTCATTAGAAGATGTCAGCTGTTATTTAATGGAGGGGATTATTTAACATAAAATTGTAATTTTGTTATGATTTACTGGATTTGTCAAATATTTTAGATCAGGCAGAACTTAATGCAATTTTTAAATTTATCATTTGAGCTGTTCTGCTAATACTTGCTAATGATTACCTAATGTTCCTTGTTTTCTTTTCCTTTGTAGTTGCAAAATTAATGAATTGATGCAAAAATAATTAACAACCTTTAATGAAGACAGAAAGAATAGAAGGAAGGAAGAAGGAAGCAATGGAAGACACCACAAGAACAAATCCTGACCTCTTGTTAATTTTAAATGAAGAATAGTAGTTAAATGTTACAGAGTAACTTGGGTAAGCATTGAAGAATGACCACAGATTGAGAGATGGAGGCGTATTTCTGTAGCTGTGCAATATATATTGCAAAATGACATAAGAGGCAGTTTGGTATAGTGGTTAAAGCACTAAGCTAGAAACTGGAAGATCATGAGATCTAGTCCTGTCTTAGGCACAAAGCCAGATGGGTAACCTTGGGCCAGTCCATCTCTCTTGACCCCAGGAAGAGGACAATGGCAAACCACTTCTGAATTCAATTGCACTGACTCGATCAGACAGTCACCAGGAGTTCATGCTGACTCAAAAGCATACAGGTACACAAAAACCAAACTGCCCTTTGATGAAAAGGCAATTTATTTTTATTTTTTTCAGAAAATAATCTTTATTAAATTTTGCAATAAAAAGTA
>JANHFK010007376.1:66941-77399 GCA_036250565.1 Sibynophis collaris | reverse complement strand
AGAGAGAGAGAGAGAGAGAGAGAGAGAGAGAGAGAGAGAGTTCTGTAGCCAACGCAGTGGCAAATTTTCTTCCCATAGCCATGCTTTTGGGAAATGTCTGGTTCCTCATTTCTTACTTTGCAGAATATTCTCTTAAAAGCTTCGCTCTATCATGATCATCAATAAATTGACAGTCCCTTGAAGGGGAAAAAAATTGCTCTGACAAAACACTTGGATCTTATAAGCATATCTTGGCACATATTCTTTCTAGCAACTGGTGGTGGCTTATCCCAGTTGGTCATCTTTGAATTCTAGCAGGCAAAATTTGCCAATTACTGCCAATGTAGCATTGCTCAGGATGGCTCTACAGAGAGCATGGCATTCTCTGGGATCATGGGATTTATCCTAAACTAATTTGTTCCTAGTTCCAGGATGGAGCAAAGTAGCTGTATGGATGAGCCCTTTTTATTTTTCAAGCTGTCTTTCTTCTTCAAGAAGGATAAACCATTACTAGTTTACTGCTAAAGAATGCACGTACGTATACTTTTATATACATAAAGTTGAGAGAATTCCTGAAAATTTTAATTTCCTGTACTTCATTAAATTATCTATGCAAAAATATCCAGCAATAAAATGAAATGCACTATCCCCTGATGTTGCTTTGGCAAATATCTGAAATACAAAGCTTGCTATTTTTGTTTTCAAAGCAACCATGAGATGCATTAAGCTGAAGTAATCAAGATAAAAAAAAGCAAAAATCTTGAAGTATTAAAACAAGATTAAAAAATTAAAAGTGAAAAAGGCAATGAAAAAACAGATGCAGGAAAAAAAAACCAGATTGTGAAGTTTGCCTTCCTGTGCATAAGCAGGTCATTCAGCATTTGAAGATACGGAGAGAATTGTAGGGTTCTAACAGAACAGAGACTGATCCATAATTCATCTCTGAAACTACAGTCTCTGTGTTGTCTAAAGATAGATAGCTATGTTTTTATGAGGTTAGAGTTCACCTCACTAAATTCAATCCTACCACAACTGGCTTCTTGGCATCAAATGATTTTCATTTATAATACTTGACATCCATGCAATGGAAAGTAGTACTAAATGTGGGCAAAAGATGAGATCTCTACCCAAATTACCATTCCTGAAAGTAAAAATAAGTCTATGCATGCCAGAAGAAAAGTCTACATAGTGATAGAGGTTCTTCTATTTTTGACCTTTCAATGATAGATTGTACTCATTCTTTTCATTTCCATATGTCAAGGATTGACAATTTTTTCATGAACATAGGCTGTTCTTTATTTTTTTTAAGGTTGATAAGATCACACGTAACTGCAATTTTCTTTTTTCTTTTCCTAGATTTATTGGAATGGGACTGAGCTGCTTCTTTTGGAAAACTATGTACAATCAATTTTAGAAGTCATGCATTAGTTTCCTTGTTTCCAACGTCAGAAAAGAAGGCTATTTGTTCATTTATTTGTGGGATGTCTTTGTCAATCTTTGCCACATATCAATCTGTGTCAAGACATGATGCACTGAATGTCCAATCATCAGGTTAGTGGCCTGCAGTGATTTGTTAGAATTGCTTCAATTATTAAAGATTGTTAAACTGTGGTGGGGCAGTGGTTAGAATGCAGTATTACAGGATAACTCTGCCCACAGCCTGGAGTTTGATCCTGATGGGCTTGAGGTTGACTCAGTCTTCCATTCTCCCTGAGGTCAGTAAAATGAGGACCCAGATTGTTGGGGGCAACACAGTAAATTTCTCAGAGAATGCTGTAAAACAATACGGAATAATATATAAGTTTAGGTGCTTTTGCTATTGCTATTATGAAATTATGTAAAGGCAGACTTGACTAGACCATATATTGAATATAAGGCCAATGTGCACTGTTTTTCATCACCAATGCAACATAGTCTGCTTCAATGAGATGATTGGCACTCTGCAGGTGATATTCTCTGCTTCAGTGCTCTGATTAAAAGTGCTCGGACACTTGTTGAGACAAAGAAAAGATGCTTCAGTCAAACTCTGAAAAAAGTACAGAGCTTCTCTGAAGGGCTATACAGACCTATCAAATCACACAGTTTTAATTGTATGGACGTTGGTTGTGTAGCAACAACTTGGTTTATTTCAAATGTGCTTTTATATTCTGCATATGAAAACTAGATTTAGTTTAGAACTATATTATGGTAATTATGGCAATCAAGAATCAAGATCATGTGAAGTGCTAGTACCACTTTATAATGACCTGGCAAGACCACACTTGGAATATTATATCCAGTTTTGGTCACTACAATATAAAAAAGATGTTGAGATTCTAGAAAGAGCGCAAAGAAGAGCAACAGAGATGATTAGGGGACTGGAGACTAAAGCATATGAATGGTTGCAGGAATTAGGTATGTCTAGTTTAATGAAAAGAAGTACCAAGGGTGACATGATAGCAGTGTTCCAATATCTTAGGAGCTCCCACAAAGAGGAGGTGTGTGTCTGTGTCAACAAATTCTCCAAAGCACCTGAAGGCAAGTCAAAAAACAATGGATGGAAACTAATCAAGGAGAGAACTAAGCTAAAACTAAGAGAAATTGCCTGACAGAACAATTAATCAGTGGAAAGTCTTGCTGCCAGAGGTTGTGGGTGTTCCAACACTGGAGGTTTTTAAGAAGAAATTGGACAACCAATTGTCCGATTGTATAGGGTTTCTTGCTTGAGCAGGGGGCAGGACTTCAAGGTCCCATTCAAGTCTGTTATTCTATTTTTGTGTCATTATTAGATGGCTTCAATTGAAAATCTTAGGTACTGAATAGCACAAGACAATCAAGAACAGAATGAATAGTTACCCATAAGATCTGTGAGGAAGTGAAGGAGTTTATTATTTCTATATTTTCTGCTTTCATTTTATTTTTAAAAAGCAGCTTGCTAGAAGATCTTTTTAGAAGTAGAGATTTAAGGTAAAACAGAGTCTCTCTTCTGCCCATTTTATAAGAAAAACCTGTTTTTCTTTTGATTGTTTTTGATTGTTTTTAATCCAATGAAGAAACAAGAAATGCTTGGCAGATAATGTAGGTTTTTTTTTCTTAAATCTTTCCTAGTGGGAAATGACTGTTGCTTCATAAGAAACAATTTAGTAATCCAGGCTTTTGATGTTGTTATGATTAGACAATAATGTGTCTGTCCAAAATGAAAAGGTAGAAATAAAAACTGGAACTTATAAGAGTACATATACATACATACACACACACACACACACACATTACTGAACATTTAAACATTTAAAATGTTATCATCCCAATATATACCCTGTTTCTCCCAAAATAAGACAACCCCTGATAATAAGCTTAATCGGGCTTTTGAGCACATGGCAATAAGGCCAAGTGCTTATTTCAGGGTTCAGAAAAATATAAGACAGAGTGATATAAATAAAACCGATCATTGTTTTATCCATGCCTGAGGCACTGGCATAATCATTCTATGCAGTGAGGACAAAGATGGCCTGCAGACTATGTACCTGGGGTTCCCAAACCCTTTAATATAGCAGTTGAAAATAAAACACCAAATGAAATTCACGTCATTTTTAGGGTTGTATGGATTTTGGGGGGGGGGGGACACAGTACTTGAATGAAACCCAGACTTAACTAGGGTTAATCGCACTAACGTATTTTGTACATTGATGTTCTCTGAATGTGTTGACAATGATATTAAGATCAATTTCCTATGAGAGACAGATTGGGATTGACTGTGGCATGAATAATGTTTGGTTATAAAAATGCCTGTCCTAGAAAGATCCTGAGAATTTCTGATATTCAGGATGAGAATAATCAGGGACAATAATCAGTCTATCATTTTTATCAATTGTTTCTTGCAGCTACCGTCCTAGAGTGATCCTGATCTTTTTGGGAAAAGGAAGCTTAATATTTTAGATTGTGTTTCTTGGCAATCTCCAATATTATATCATGGTGAAGTTGTGGTTGAAAAGCATCCATATTAATTCTGTAAAAATATGAAATGTATGTGCTATCCTAACCTCCAGAGGCAAAATTTTCAATCTCACTCATGTGTTAACATCTTTCAGAAAGACCGCAATAGTATAAACTATTACTAGGCATGGACAAATGTCCACAGAATATATTTTATAATATTCTTTAGGAAACTCAAATGGACAAGACTCCTACTGAACATTAATACACCGAGAGATCTTTTTGCTCCTAGGAAGACTTGAATGCTATATTTTCAATTGCCCTCACTGATTCAAATTATTCCACACTTTACTTTCTTTGCCAGAAGATAAAGGAGATGCCTGATGAAATTGTATATAAGCTTTTTAGAGGGTTGCGTTTAGGGAATCTAATCAAAGAAAGAGAAGCACCAATAAAAGTGCAGTGTGAAGTAGATTTCTGCAAGTTCCTCATATGTTCATTTATCTTTGCCACAGGATATTTTCTTTCTTGAGAATACAGTTCTTCAAGGAATTCAATCTCCTCCCTGTAATTACAAACTGTGAATTGTAGGGAAACTACTCTCAAAGACTTTCTTGTGGGGCAAAATGGTCACAGATTTATGTTGCCATGCCCTTGTCAAAAATCCTTCAACCAGGGAAGAAGTTTTGGGGAATTTCTGATGAAGTTAATTGGGTCAGTTATTTCACTCAGCACATTTCTACACTGATTATTTCTTGATATATCTTGTTATGAAATATATTCATATCATCTACTGCACAGTGAACACACTGGACCTGTGGTGCCTCTTCCTTCACAAAAGCCTGAAATGTCTAGCAACTTTAGACACTCCCTGATAATATTGGTTGCAGCACTGACTCAGAGGGAGGTTGAATTGGCAGAAAACAATATTTCAAGTTAACAGAAATTTTGCAGTTGGGTCACAGCTTCTATTATCCCATCTGTGTCTCCTTCCCCCACAAAAATCCTTAACAGACATATCCTTGGCAGGCACACTAAATATGGAAGCTGTTCTACTGTTCTAATATCTGCAGTTTCAGTCATACTGAAACATACTACAATACATTATTGTCCTGATCTCAGAAGGATATAGGTAGAGCTATGGTCTCAAGCATCTTATTCATCATCTCAGGTGATATCCATTTGTAACTTATATTGTTCAACTATAAGCTCAACTGTGGAATATTATCTGAATGTATCATCTAGAGCTAACTTAGGTCCCTCCCCCCCCCAGTTTTTTCTCAGAAAGGCCACAAAGAACAATACAGACCAATAATCAGATTGGTAAAATGAGTAAGCGGTACTCTTTTAGCCTCTTACACATGACTCCAGTTTGCCTTCTGAAAAACTGGAACAAATGTTTAACATGGTTTTATTAGCCATATAGTGTAGGCAGCTGAACAGTGCAATTAAATACAGATGGCTGTTAATTTGTACAGCACTTTTTCTCATGAATGAAGGCTTGATACACATTCTGTTTGGAAAAGGAACATTCATCTGACTGAGCAGTAAATGCTGCAATAAATTGCCCAGTTTTAAACAAATATTCTGCAACTCATAAGTGTAAGTACTTCAAAAGACATCAATAGAGTAATGCCACAGCACTCTACCTATAATGGAGCAACGGTTACAGCCCATGGAGTCAATTGAATCTCAGGATGACTATTGAACTTTTTGATCAGAAATCTTTTCATGGTGATGGAGAAATTGACATCTCCCAAATGCAAGCTGGACATGCCAGGTTCAGACTAATTCAGACCAGCATTGTAGTGAAGAAGCACAGAACTGGGGATGGCAGCACAGGGGCAAGAAAGAGAAACACTCAACCACCTCCCTTCTCCCTACTCTCTAGTGCTTCCTGATGTGACTATTAGCTAACAACAACAACAACAACTGGAGAAGATAACAAAATACAAAGACCTGCAAATAGAAATAGAACAACTGTGGCAAAAACAAGCAAAGTAGTACCAATAGTAATAGGTCCCATGGGTGCAATCCCCAAACAACTGGGCCGCCACATGAATACCATCAGCATTGACAAATTCACCACCAGTCAATTGCAAAAGATGACCTTACTTGCAGAAGCTTACATTCTGGGACAATATCTGTAATACCATCAAACATCCAGAACTGCCTATCCCAGGTCCTTGGAAAGGACTTGATAGATAGACAGAAATGTCAAATCCAGTCTGAACATCTGGCTGACTGTGCAACAAACCATAATAATAATAAAAACCAACACAGCAGGAGACTGAAAAACATCAGACTATTCCATAGAGTTGCCATATGCCATTCTCCCCAGGGTCACAGATGGATTTCCTGGCAGGATTGGCCTAAATCACAATTTTTCAATCATGGATGTAAATTTTGGGAGGATAAATGAGCCCTTATTCTGAACAGGGATATAAAGTCATTTGATTCAACAGACTCCTAAGATGGGGCACAATAATTCCAAGAGAGGGCAACATCGCTTGGGGCTCAGGTTCCTGAGGCGATAGCAATTCACTCTCCCAACATAAACATGTTTTCTCTGAAATTTATATTAAAGCTTTCCAAATGGTTAATAATTCAAATAATGAGGAGAGTATATTATGTTCATTTAGGAAACTTTTTATCAACACTGTAAAACTGTATCTTCCCAACTATAGATATGAAAAGCAATGTTTCCCACCCATCCTTAAAAGACCTATGGTACCACAAAGGACAAAAGGGCCAGAGCTCAGCAAAAGAGCATCTGCTTGGTAAGTAGAACATCTGAGCTTTAGCACCTGGCCTCTCAGGTCTGGGAAATATTTCAATCTGAAAGTCTGAGAAGTGGCAAACAAACTTCTGTTATTCCATCTATCAATTAAATCAGAAGGATATTAAGCCAGGTATTCAAAAGTTACCCACTTACATTGTTTGCTGTGAAATATTAATCAATTGAAGTTTAGAAGACAAATAACTATTGAATTCAGCTGATGTCAAGTTTTGGCTAAAACACATCTGTTATTTTAGTTAGCCCATAAGAATGGCTTTTAAAGCAGATACCAAACACTCTGCAGCTAAATCAATAAAAGTGGAGGATATTTGTCATGAAAAGGTCTGTCTCTGCGAAACATGTCTACCCATTTTCATAATAATGTGCATTTGGATGATAATGTGAAATCCTTATGGAATTGGGAAAATGTTTTTTTGTTCTACATCTGATAAGTGTTGATGCAATATTAATTCCCAATCCTTTCCTCTATTTTTTCACTCCCCTCTGCACTTTTCTCACACTATAACCCCTTTTCATAACTATCTATATAAGACAAGCTTCCAGTTCCAAACATTTTAGCACTGCAGAATACATACCTCCTCTGTATTATAACTCAGGAATTACAAGATACCACCAACTTTTCAAAATAGACAAATACACAAGTCACAACACAATCCAAATTAAGTTCAGGCCTGGCTGCTAATCAAACATCTATCATATATTTGTACCAAAGAATGTTTAGAAAATATTCAACATTCGCAGAAAAGTAATATACATCACATACTATGTGTATTTGGTTCTATTACATATGATTATTAAATATATTTAAATGAGAAGGATATTTTTACATGAAGCAGTGTGTATGAACAAAAAGGACAAAGGTGAGCACGATGTAACAATAAACACAAATATAACGCAATAAACTGTGAAAGAGTGTGGAGCCTTTATAAGATTGCCCAAGGGTGAATTCAGCCCATTAAACAATTCATCCTTGCATAATGGGATTCAAGCAGAAGAAGGTTTTACGGGTGAAAATATTATAGTCCTCAGTAGTTTCCTTTCTGAAGTCTCTGTAGGCTACTAGGAAATTTGATACCTGTTTTATTTTCATGGCCACAAAGTGCATATTTTATTACTGTCAAGGAGCTACAAGTAAAAACTAGGTCTGTCTTGACACTGCTGCTCTGCAATTATTCACTCTAGCAGTAACTGTTGCTGGGAAAGCAAAAGAAGAATAATTTTGGTTTTCTAACCTTGAGTTCTCTGTGCCCTTTTTGGGCAGGAAAACAAGGCACTCATGTAACTTTCATTGCCATGATTGAATGGATCAAATTTCAGAAAGGGTATTGAGGCATCCCATCCATTACAGCCAGGCTTTGCTAAGCATCAAGAAGGCATTCTCCCTCTCCCTGATTTAATGCAGAAACAACGATGAACCAATAGCTTTGCAACCCCTCCACTAGATGGCGTGTAATAATAAATTTAGCCCTTCAATTTAAGTTGACAAAGAGAAGGGCCTAAGTCAAGTATGAGCTGTTGGAAGTGTTGGAAGAAATATCCCTCTAGTTCAGTTCTAAGCCGGAAGAAAGACACTGGAAACATGGAGGCTGATTGGAAAGAAGGTTAAATGATGAACAGAACCACCAAGTACATGGTTCTGGTAAATGGAGTTGAGCGTGGAGGGGTTTTATACCTTCTTTGAGCTTTGCACTTGAGCTTCCTGTTCCTGTGTGAGAACATGTAGTTTAGTAACCCAGCTTACTGTTGCCCCACCATAAATATTTTAGTTTCTTAAAACTAAATAGTTTAGTTTTTTCAGAATATCTTAGATTTTTTTCTCAGAAACTCCTCCCCCCCCAAGCAATAGTGTTTTCGTCAAATTGAATGTGAATTGTTGGAGGGAGGGTGGAAATGCAGGATTTTTAAATAGCTTTACCACAGATGCATGGTGTTCCTGAATCACAAGGAAGCAGTTCAGGAGAGGTCACCAAATTTGATGAAAAGGAGTTATATAACAAAATCACCTCAATTTTGCTGCAAGAAAAATGGCATCTTTGCTTTTACCATCTTTGTCAGTAAAAAGCAGTGTGCATCCATGGATACTAACCGGGAGTGAATTTGGCACAATTTAGTCTATATTTCTCACTTTTTGTTATATTCTCTTCAATTATAACAATAATTTTCCACGACAGTTCAGAAAGGGAAGCTAAATCTCCCTCCTACATGAAATGACATAAGATACTTCCTGTTCATTATGTCTACTTTGGTCATGTGGACAGAGAAGAAAAATGCCTTTATTCCAATTCTCTCTTAATGTTGTTGTTAGTTGTGAAGTTGTGTCCGACCTATCATGACCCCATGGACAACGTTCCTCCAGGCCTTCCTGTCCTCTACCATCCTCTCTCTTAATGCCTGTACTTATTTATATCAGCCTAATTTTTTTTGTTAGATGGGGTCTATTACAGTGGTGAAATCCAATTTTTTTTACTACCGGTTCTGTGGGTGTGGCTTGGTAGGCATGGTGTGACTTGGTGGGTATGGCAGGGGGAAGAATACTGCAAAATCTCCATTCCCACCCCACTCTGGGGCCAGCCAGAAGTGACATTTGGCGGTTCTCCAACTGCTCAAAATTTCCGCTACCGGTTCTCCAGAACCTGTCAGAACCTGCTGGATTTCACCCCTGGTCTATTAGGCTGTGTCTAGCCTTTCAAAGCAAAGTGATTATATGAGATGATAAACCATCATATGATTTGTTTGTGACTTACTCTACAGTGCAAATATAACAATTGTGGTTTATAAACTGTTTTATAGCTTAGCTTATTTTGTGATCAAATACCATTTCAGTTAATTGAATACAATATGATTTT
Organism: Sibynophis collaris; assembly: GCA_036250565.1. Classification (NCBI taxonomy): domain Eukaryota; kingdom Metazoa; phylum Chordata; class Lepidosauria; order Squamata; family Sibynophiidae; genus Sibynophis; species Sibynophis collaris. The sequence continues at coordinate 67,862 of JANHFK010007376.1, read as the reverse complement.
AGAAACTGGTGATCACTCTGTTAATATATGATAGTCAGAATTTTGGTCAAGTCAAGAATGCACTGAAGATTTATATTCCATCCAAGAAAGAACCAAGAGATTCAATCTTGAATTACTTTTCTACTGGGAAGTTCCTCTCTTCACTTGTGATACCCACAGTAGATGTTTGTCCTTACTTAAGAGATCTCATATTTATGCATTTTATAAGCAAATATTAAATTCGCTGAAGAGATGCTATGGTTTTATTATTTTCCCCCCAGAAGAAGTAGTTTTATTACCTCTTACTCCCTTACCACCTAGTTTCTTCTCCCTAATTCCTGCTTGGAGAACTTAATGGTTGCTCTTCCATTTATATTAAGAAACAAAGATGGTTATTCATTTACTCAATTCCAACTCTCCTTCAGGAATTCAAGTTGTTTTATGTAGTACTCCCTCTCCTAATTTTCCCCCACCAGAATAACCCTTTAAATAGATTTAGACAAGACAGAGTGATTGGCCCAAATACACTCATTGGGAACTCTAATTGTCTTCAGGTATATCTCAATGGGTAGTGACTTGATTGATTAAGTTCTCTAAAACTCATGATTAATTTTGCCTTTCCTTCCACCCACAGATTGCATCATGTTAAAAATAAGGATGTCAAGAAAAGAAAAGAAGAAAAGAAAAGAAAAGAAAAGTTTAAAAGGTTTTTTTCTCTGCCCCAAAACAGGCAGTCTATTACAATTTGAACCCTGCCTGTATAAGCTTGGATTTTGAATTGGGCTCTGAATCCAGTTTCTGCTATCTATCTCCATCTCCATCTCCATCTCCATCTCCATCTCCCCCCTCCCTTTCTCTCTATATGTATATATGTTTTCTAAGATTTTCACGGGTATATGTATGTTGTTCATGGTTATTTTCGGGTATGGCCCGTGTAATATT
>JANHFK010007376.1:49411-61346 GCA_036250565.1 Sibynophis collaris | reverse complement strand
TTGAACAATGATAAGGCTGCAGGTGTATGTGGAATGAGTAGACAAATGCCTAAGTATGGATTCATTGGGCTTTATGCAGAGGCTATGCAGTTTTTTAACGTCTGTATTAAGACTGCAATTATGTCTGAAAGGTGCTGTCATTGTTCCTGTAGGCAAAATGACTGAATGCAAAACAACTGGAAGGGTTTTTTAGTTTGGCTAGCAAGTTTGGCCGAAATCCTATCAAAGAAAAGAAACCGAGAGTGAGCAAAATGTGGGAAGCGTAGTATGGTTTTATGTTGAGTCGGAATGTATTTGAAGAATATTTTTTTCTTTAGCAAGTCATTGAGAGATGTATGAATATGAAAACATTTACACATTCCTGTTGATTTGGAGAAAGGTTGTTTCTCCAAAAGTTAATAGGCTCGAATTGTAGAATGCTTTGTGTGAATATGGAGCTCAAGGTTGGCTGCTGAATGTGGTAAGAGTGACTCATAATGGAAGTGAAGCATGCACCAATTTTGTGTGCAGATGCTGTGTTTTTGGTTAAGTGATTTGCAGTCAATGTTGGACAGACTGATTACATGATGCAATGAGGCGCTTTACCCAAATCACAACTGTTTCCTCTACAGTACAAACACAATCAGTACTCAGGAGCTACCAGCAGAACAGCCAAGGACAGGACAATTTGTTTTATTGCAGGCACTAGAAACCCTAATAACAAAGTTCAGCCACTGCAGAATCTAATAATCCAGTTCACTATATAACAGTTCCAGCATTTAAATTGTACATCTCTGTCTTTTTTCTTTTTCTTTTTGCTTGTTTTTCAGCCTTTGATGGAAAGTCACTTGCAACATGTTTTGATAATGGTCCTATTTGGTCTCAGACCTATTCTGGTCTTGATAGAGTTAATCCTCCCAGTTTAGATCTGAAAACTATTATATTAAATAGCAAGGTACCTGTGTTAGACAGGGAAATGAGTGATTACAAATATTGTATGCGTTATGAAAACCTGGATTAACTTGTATACATTATGGGAATGTTTATTAAGGAACAGAAAATTTGCACTAAGACAAGCAAATATTGGTAGAAAGATAAAGGACAGTTTGCAGCAGATGAATATCTGTGGAAATAAATAACAATGGTGGTATATGAGAGTAATTTTGATTATTTGTCGTATAGAAATGAAAGTTTCATTAGGAGAAACATGAAAGTAAGTTGAATGCTATGGGAATTCGCTATTTAAGAAATATGTCTGATGAAAAAGAGAAAGGAGCAAGAAGGCATGAGTGCTGAAGGAATGTTTATTGAATGTAAAAGTGAGTGACAAGTATGAAAATATGTTGAGAAGGTTGTTCTCAAGGAAATGAACACCGATCAAACCATAATGAACGGGCAGGTCAAGAGAATGGCAAAGAGAGAGAAATTTGTCATTAAATGGAGTTGATAAAGTCCCAAAGAATAGAGAGATCAGAAGTTTAAGAGGTTAAAGAAGTTTAACAAACAAAAGGCAACTATGAATTGGTATATCAGTATGATGGAAGCACATCTGATTTGCAAGGACACAAAGGTGTTAAACCCAATATTGAATGATTTGGTACGAATTAGATATAGCTATATTTCTTTACCTTTTTCATGCCTTAACTCCTTTGCTTCGCTATTTCTTATACCTTTTCTGTACGTTGCTTATTGTTTTTTACTCTGAAAGGGAAGAGTGCAATGGGAATGTATGTATGTATGTATGTATGTATGTATGTATGTATGTATGTATGTATGTATGTATGTATGTATGTGAATCCTAGGAACTGCATTTCTATGCGGCAAGCCAGACTTTGTTGCCCCCAAGATGTGAATTCATTCCCAACATTCCAGGAGTTGCAATGTAATGGCAGATTGCTGTATGGATTGTTGCCAGTAAGGGTCACTCACTGCTTTGTGAATGCAGAAGTGGGTGATATGGTCTTCCCTCCCGTTTCCAGTCTGTTGTAAATGCACCCCACATATGTTTTCCAGCTATGAAACTGGGGTTTCCCAATTTGAGCTGTCTTAAACCCTTCATTGGTTCCATTCCAGTAAATGCTTCAAATGCAAATTGACTGAATTGTTTGGCATGTTTCCTTCCTTCCAGTAGTGATTCACCCTGTACTGTTGAATGGCTATATTCTCTTCTAATTGATCCATTCCTTTCCACCTTCCCCTCCCCTCCTCTCCCCTTCCCCACTTTTTGTTTATAGGATTGCAAAGCTTCCCTGCCCTTTCTTTCAAAAACAAAACAAAACAAAAACAAAATATCTTTAGATTACAATTAGGAAGATTTTACTTTGTTTATTTGAAGCTGAATTATTGCTGTAAAGTTTCTAAGCGTCTACACAGAAGTGAGCTGTTTTCCAATTTCTTTCCTGATGTTTTGATTATTGTTAACATCAGAGAAAGTTGCTATCATAATATTATCAGAATAAAAAAAGAAATTTCTGCATTCTACAAGGTAAGGTGAGCCGGGGGGTGAAGGCAAATATCTGGGAAACAAAGGTAAGGCGTGAAAGCTAATAAAGAGGGAACAATTCCAAGAACAAAAAGCTCTGGCGGAACAGTTCCCACAGCCTTGCCTTCCATGCAAGAATAGAAAGCGCAAGACACAGAGGAAAGACCAGTCAGGCCTTGCAGTGGCCATTGTCCAAACTGGGCACCAGGCTGCTTCTGTTACTAATCCATTGCAATTAAGAACAGCTAGGAGCTGCCCAGGAGACAAGCAGCTTAGGCTGCCACATAGAATTGCTCTAAATATATTGGTTTGTTACCACATTGAATATAGTTGGAGTAAAGATTTCCGTATTGTCATCAATTATAAAATATGGATTGTTTAGGGAATCTGTGTTAGCATTAACATTCTAACAACATTGAAAAGTGCCCATATTGCAACAGTGTTCTACTGAAATGGAATCTTCTAACAGCTAAATGGTATCTTATTTATTTCTCAAATGTATATGTACAAGCAATGTCCAGAAATCCAGAAAAATATGTCATGATTGTACAAGCGTGTAGAAGCTTATAAATCACCCCTGTTTGAGGTCAGGATGTTCCTGTATAGTGAGTTGCCAACACTATTGGAGACACAGAAGGAACCCCAGGTTTTCCAACAGCTGCGCAGTCATAGAATCATTGAACTGGAAGGGACCATTTAAATTTCCCTCCTGCTTAATACAGGGCTCCAAATAAAAGCATTCTTTACAGATGGTTGCCCAGCACTGCTTGGAGACATTCGGGGAGGGGGGGGAATGGCCTCATCAGCACCTTCTTCATGTATCTGAAGAATAGTGCAGGGGTGAAATCCTCCCGGTTCAGACCGGCTCTATAGAGTAGGTAGGAGAAGCGGTGGCTGGTTTGGAGAACCAGTAGCAAAAGCAGCACGAGGCTCTGCCCACCTGCTCCGAACTGCTCACTTCCTGGTTTTTTTTTCTTTTAGAAAAAGCCTCTTCCCCCCCCCCTTCTAGTTAACTTGAAAGAAAGAAAGAGGGAGGGAGGGGGGAGAAAGGGAAGGGAAAGAAAGGGAAGGAAGAAAGAAAAAGAAAGAAAGAGGTTTTAGAAGGAAAAAATCAATTTACTTTTCAGTCGGGAGATGGCTGGCAGAGAAAAAAAACGCTGTCGCTTTAAAGCAGGCTGGGTGAGATTTCTGGGAGTTGAAGTCCACAAGTGCAAAGCTCCTCCGGAGAAAGTTTTAAATTACAGAAGCGCAGGTTCTATGTTTTTGAAGTTGTGGACCCTGCTCAAGCAAAACTTATATGCTGTGTCCTGGATAGAAGGGAGTGAACTGCCAATAATCTTTTCTGCCCCCCTCACCATTTATCTGCACAGCCTTCCAGTCTGAAGCAGTAAGGCAGTGCAGAATGTGGTGAGGAAGTGAGGAGGGCAGAAAAGATTATTGGCAGTATGTATTTGTATCTGAACCCTACATAGTTTTCTTCATTATCTGGTCAGAAAATATATCCAAATAGTGATATCTTTATCTTTATTTTATGATGTTTCTATCACAATTCTGGGAAGTGTTAGGAAAGCCACATCATAATTGTGATGAAGCTAAAGATAAAATAGAGATTCTAAAGGAAGTAAGGGCATCAACTGAGTACAACTGTCTCAGACATGGTAAGTAAGAATCAACTGCATATTTCCCTGCATATCAGTTGCATTCACCTCTTCTTTCATGTTGAGAAATAAGCAAGGGTACCTTCTGAGAAAACTATTATTCTGCAAGGATAGTCAGAAGTAAGTACACCACATTCGATTCAGCTTATTCTCAGGTAAGTTTATATAATACTGCAGAATCCTTGTAATAAACAAACCTAAAACATTCATGAAAGGTTCTTTTCTTTTTCTATAGAATTTTGGGGGGGGGGAATGAAAAAAAACCTTATTTTACCAGTTTTACCTTCATCAGATATATATGTCCTTAACTGGCTGCAGTGTTATTGCTTCCAGCAACAAGAGAACGCTGATAAATCTTTTATTTATAAAATGGAGATCAAATGACTATGCCAAAAGGCACTTCTCCTTGGTATTGAAAAAAAAAATAGAAAATGAAAACCAAGTGCAGGAGTAGCTTGAAGGTCTTCAAAGTAAGTTTCAAGGGAAAGGTTCAAATAATTGTAAATAAATGAACACCCTTTCCTATGAATGATACTACAAGAATTATTTCAAAATTTGTTGTCACAAATAGGTTACAATCTGCCATTTCACCCAAGTCAATTAAAGTTCTTCTACATATCAATGGCTTTACTTCCTTTTCATTTTATAGATCAGTATTTTCATTTACATTGCTAGTACAAATAAAACCCCTGAATAATTATGATTCAAAACAGAAATTTAAAATAAGTAAGTCTAATAGTTCTTTGTATACTAGAATCTACCAATGTAATTTGTTTTAGACAAAATGTTTTGTACTGACTCGGTATATTCAGGTTGTTTTGGACCTTTGCTTGAAAAATGTTGATTGTACAAGATAAATATCACAGTTTTGCTTTATGTTTCATCACCTGCCTTGAGCAAATTAAAGTGCCAAAACCAAATGTACATTATATATTGTGTGGAGTGGCAGAACATCTGTCTCATTTGCTGAGAACCTGAACAGAAGTCTATTGAGGGACTAAATAAATCAGCTGTGAAACAAAGAAAAATGTTCCTGGTCTTACTTTTAGATATACACCAGTAGACTTTATTTATTCCATGCTAGTAAAAGGTTCTTCTCTGCTGCCAGAACAATGTTCCTCATCTTTATGTTTATTTTGAGAAACTGTCTTAACTTATCAACATTACTTTCCAATTGTTCCTCTGAAATCATGATTGTAAATCTCCAAGCAGAATTGGTCAAGTGGCAGTCATTATGATAGCAGCCTTTATTATATGGTCATTCCATTTCAAAGAACAATTGAACCAAGATAGATTTCCGACACTTTTATAGCAGAACTAAACAATTCATAACTTACAACAATGTGAACACATTCTTTTAACCCCCTCTGGCTTTTACTTCCCTCTTTTACTTCCCTCCTAGGATTACTGTTGATTGTCCATAAAATTGAGGGAACATATGTGATGTAGAAACACCTAATCCAACTGGCAACTCTCACAAAAATGAAATTGAAAACTTCAAAACTTCATTCTTCAAACAGGTAAAGCAGCCACACTCCCTGGCAATTTTTTATAATGGACCCATTTCAGCATCCAGTTTGTAGCATAATCTGAATTAGATATTAGGTATAAAATTCAGCTGAGCCCAAAAATAGTAATTTGAATTGAATTTTTAATTACTGCAGGCAAAATGAACTTAGTTTCATTCGGATCCTCAACAAAGCCCCCAACCCAATGTATTTCTCTGGAAATGAAATGAAAAGTGATGCCACAGAAAAAAACAAATGAAAAAGTGATGCCACAGAAAAAACAAATATTTACTGTGAAGTAAAAATGGCATTCAACCAAAAGCAAACTAAATCCTGATTAAATGAAAGTTGAACGGAGTTTGAGTCATCTCAAAGAACTACTACTCATTCAGTGGCTATCTGAGTTTTTGCAGATTGTATTTTAGTTAGATTTTATTTAGATGATACAAGACAAAATTAGGGGAGACAGACAGAAATTGTACCTTAATGTTAATAAGTATCTTGGCTTGAAAAAGAAATGAAATTTATTTCCATCTATTTCAAGCATAAGATTGTCAGAGTGACTCTTACCAAGTCAAAATGCAACAATGCTAGAAACAGTAGAACAAAATTCACATTGTGTAAATGTATTCTCCCCAGAGGTCAAACATTTTAAGAATTCAAGTTCAGCCCTCCCATGAAGGGTCCTTGAAATATCCAGGTCTTTACAAACTTCCTAAATGTTATCAGCTAGCTTGCTCCAAGGGCCAGCTATTCTATTGAATGAGACTCCAACAAAGGAAATTAAATTAAACCTCTCTTCATATATTTCCAGGCATGTGGTTTCTTTCATCATATATCCTCTGCTTGAACATGCTGAACACAGGATCTGGCTTAAACGATCAATATGGTAGCCATGATGATGTAATAAAAACTCCTCCCCTCTTTTTTTTTAATGTATGTCACATTGGGAATTGAGAATTGAAATAGAAGTATTCTGAATACCGCTGTTCTGGTTCTTATGAAATTTATCAGGAGTTATGCCCTGATAAAAATTTACCATGCCTGAAAAATTTATTATTCTGTTCTGCCAGCATTTTTCAACGATACTCAATAAGAAAATGAAAGTCCCATTTTCCAGATCTTGTCCTGGATCAGAGCAAAAAAACTATGTGAACATTGTCTTTTTGTTCATCCTCAGTTCTGGCTTTATATCCCTAGTCTGCCCATGCTGTTTTTAAACTTGGAAAAACAGTGTAACACTTCCATACTATTTGCTGAAAGTGCATTGCCACAATGCCTAAGATCATCAATTTTAACAGAAAGTTACAAGCAGAAGTGCCACAAGCACTTTTGCACTTAATTTCATCCGCATTTTCACATAATGATTGGATAAGTTTAAAATTTCATTGACTATGAATGGGATGCTAAGTGATAGGCCACTCTTGACTGAACCATACAAAATTCTTCTTCCAGTACAAAATGCCATTGTGTTTCAATCCTTTGTGAACCACAAAATCAATTAAAGCATATATTTTTTTCTATGAGTTATTGTGATTTATTCAATATGCAATCCCCTATTCCTCCGATGACTATACTTGTTATTCCTGGAGTCATTCCACTTCATTCTTCACGGTGTGTGTTCTTTCTGGCTTTTGTCAAGCCTTGAATGCTTAACAGTATGAAGTAGGCAAAAGAAGAGGAAAAACGCTGATGTGTCAATGGAAAAAGCTGGCCCTCCTTTTCATATAGATAGTTGAATTCAAATGGTTGAAATGAGCTACTCTACCGAATAATATCTCATCACAAAAGAATCAACAGATAATCTATCTCCAAATTTATATGAAGGGCATTTCTTTATAAATAGAGTTCTAAAGCGATCCTTGGTGTTATTGATGTTTAACTGACTTAATTTAAATATCATTCAGCAGACACATTAAATTCCTTCTCCTTTTTGTGTGTTTCTTTTCTGCCTTCCAATATCATTAATTCAGGCAGTTGAACCACTTCTAGGAATTTCCTGTCAAGACAGGGACTAAACTTTACTATACCCTTACTGAATGCTCCAATCCCAATATGAGAAATTGTGGGTTTAAATGGACTATCTCTATCTAATGCGTTGGAGTTAACTAGAAGCTAAACATAGTTCATAACAGTCTCTAGTAAGATTATTGTCCATAGAGTATCAAAAAATTGAGTGGTGGTATGCAGTATGCCATCGTCTATGTAGAAGACTATGGTGGAATGTTGTCCAGAGTTTCAGGGGAGGGGCTCTCTCCCAAGTAGTAAAAAGACAATATGGCTTGGAATCTTCACAGGGTCTATGGTTTTGCAGATAAGTACTTTAGTCAGTCAACATTTCTTATAATAGAATTTTTAAAAAACTACTCTGAAGTAACTCCTTGTGTCATTCTTAGTTCCTTGGGCCTTCCAGTTATCTTCACCTGAACAACTGCCTTCAGTTTGGTACTGCTTCATTGATACCCCTACAAGGCATTCACAAAGAGACATATGACTTGGGCTGTTATAGCACCAGTGGTGGGTTCCATTTACCTTCACCAGTTTGCAATGGGAGCGCGTGTACGTGCGCGCTTGCTTCATTCACGCATGGAGCTTCTGTGCATGCACAGAAGTGATGACATCTGGGTGGGTGGGATGAGCCTCCCACCGCCACTACTACTGGTTTGCAAGATCCGGAGCGAACCAGTAGAAATCCACTACTGTCTAGCATGACTTTTCCATGAACATTACCAACCTTCAGAATACTTCCAATGTGCATTGGGAAACCCAAATCTAGTCCCATAAAATTATTCCTTTTCCCAGACATTTCTTGCCTTATTTCTTCAAATATACTATTCCCTGTTTGTTATAATTACTGTGTTTATGCTTCTTATGTAATGAAACCAATCAACAGAACTATTCACAATTTGTGCTGCAAAATCTGCTTTCTGAGCCCATAACTAAAATTATATGGGTAGATATGAAAATAAGAATACATAAACCGTATGTGGCGTCTTCAGAAATAAAAATGGCATAAATATTGTTAGGAGCAGAATGTAAACCAAATTTCATTAACTGGTCTATAAATTATGTAATCTAAATAATTTAGTACACTTTGGAACATTTTGTCAGATAACTTCTTATGTCTTGAAAAGTCAATAAAGTTCAATCCAAGTTAAAATTTATGGGAAATTTTGTACAAAATGTTATACAAATGGTAATAACCCAGTCAATTGTAAGTACCTAATGTATAATATCAACGCTATAAATGACTACATGCTGATAACATTATTAATTTAGTTATCGTAATGTACTACAATGTGAAATGATGTCTAAGCTCCAGGGAGATTTGAGTGAAACATTTATCTACTACAATTATTGCAGGTGATTTCAGACCTGGTTATGAATAGATATTGTTATTATTGCCTTGGTAGATTATCTACAGTGGAAACTCAGTGGGTGGAGTATGTTCATGAGGATCCTATCTTAAACCAAAAACCCAGTAGCCCCAAAAGAAAAAACAGGAGACGTCTACAATATGTAGCACAGTATAAGGACTGTAACAGTCACCATATAAAATCGGCAGAAGACTAGCAGAGCACATCTATGAACACCAATTAAAAGTCAGAAGGCATGCTGAAAACTTTTTAAATTCACAACACATGGTTTAGATATTGTTAGTGGCTCCAAACCATAATTAATTTAACATTAACTAAATGTTACATTTGGTTTGAGGCTTCCCAAGAGCTCTATGTTCCATGCCTGATTATCACAATCACCTCAAAGCAAGCAGCTCCCACTTAAAATGTTGTTCTCATCAAGTGCATAATTAGATTTACAGAAGAGGACATGACATATAGATCCATCCTTTGGCCTCAACAAATATTCTTTTAAGTGATAACGTTTTGCCTTTTTTGTGTAAAAGGAAAACCGTATGTCGCCTGGTACATGAAATTTGAATGACATATTGCTTTAGCTACAGGAATACTTCCTCACTACCAAAACCTGCACGTTAACATTTTGCAGAGAGATATTAAAATATTAGGCTGTTTACTTCTGTCCTATAAAGGAAACCAAGTGAAAAAAAATCGCATTGAGGGAGGGGGTAGTGGGAAAATGTGGAGTGTGGCTCTGTCTAATGCAGATGATTTAAAAGCATATGGTACAATTCAAACATCAGCCTAAGGCGTCCTCCTAGCACAGAATGAATGATAATGCCACTGTGTCACATTTCTCTAACATTATTCAAAGCAGGTTTGTCAAGTGTGAGGTCAAGCTTCTTACAGTAGCCAAGTTCCTGCTGGGCCGCTGTAATAGGTAGCACAGTCAATGTGAAGCAGTGGTCTATAGAGAAGAGCTTTTCAGTTTGCCTTTTTTCTTTTCGCTCAAGACAAAATGCCTCATGAAAAAAAAAAAGTCCTTTGATAGGGAGGGTAAAGTCTTATTTCACAATTCACAAGAGGCTGGTTCTTTGACAACCCTCATACTGAATTCTTAAGGTCAACCCTTAACTAGAGCGATAATCTGGGAGGCAAACTTTTATGATTCCAGCCTTGCTACACATTACGGATTGTCACATAAATCTTCCAAAATAAGAACCGAGTTTCATGCCAAGAATAAAGCCAACTGTTTGGCAGAGTGAAATGGCTACTTCATCAGTAGAACCAAGAGCACAGCAATAAAGTGTTGAAGGAAAGGCTGAGGTTCTGCTACCGTGTTTCCCCGAAAATAAGAGCCTGTTTTATAATTTTGTTTAATCCTGAAATAAGCGCTTGGCCTCAAAAGCCTATTGGGCTTATTATGAGGGGATGTTTTATTTGGGGGGAAACTGGATAGTCTGCTGCAGTTGCAGTGTTGAGGCAAGACACAGCTGGATCCATTTCCACCGAATGGGGGAAGACATTACTTTCTTTATTGTAAAAGGCAGCAAAATGTTCAGCATCAGCTGTGATGACAAATCTCTTGTAGTGTCAGAAACTTACCATGTCATTGGGAAGATTCAGAAGTCAGTCTTGTTTAATTTAGGCAAGGTATTGGTAGCGACTGTAGATATGTCCTTGTGCAGAAAGGAAAAATATATTATTAGGGGTGAACAGGAATAGTACAACACATTTTGCTGGTAAAGCAAAATAGTGTCTCCATTTACCCAAATGAATATTCCTCATATTCAGGGCTTCAAGAGTAAAAAGAAAAATCACATGTTGCTAAGTGTGAAATTTGTTAAATGTGTTTTGCTAAAGTAGTAACACAGTTGTTAAGTGAATCTGGATTCCACATTGCTTGTCAGAAGGTGATCACATGACCCCTGGACACTGCAACCATCATAAACGTGAATCAGTTGTCAAGCATCTGAATGTAAATCACATAACCATGGGGATGCTGCAATAGTTGTAATGGTCCTAACTCAATTTTTTCAGTGATATAACTTTGAAGGATCACTAAGTGAACTGTTGTAAATTGAGGGCTACCTGTAGACTCCATTCAATCCATCCTTGGGTTTGTTTTTTCACATTTATATGGCCCTGTCCTCCAAAATGATCTTTTTAAGGGAATTGCTGTATATGAGGGTCAGCACAAACCTAAATAATATTTATAAGCAGACTTAGATCCAAATATTTCAAATATAAAAATATAGCATGTAAATATAAGAAGCATGAGTACCACTGCTTTTTTGTTTCCTGAGATTTATTATCTAGTCCAGACCACTAGTTATTTAATCTGTCCATAAGATCCTATAGATATATTTTACAAAGGAAGGAAACATAAAGGCAAAGAGAGAATTTTTGAAGGCCCTGTTTCTGAAGTGTTGGTCTCACAGGAATAAAGACACAAACATCAATCAACCAGTACGTCCTATGGCTACATAGTGGGACTAGAATGCAAGAGAGTATTTCTAGTGGCCCCTACCAATTGATTAAAATAGGTAAATAAACTCAAATTAAATTGGGAACCAAAAATATTTTTCTGCATATTGGAATGAAAAACATAACCTGACTTAAAGTTACATTGGGAGCCAGTTTGCTGTAGTGGTTAAGGCACCAGGCTAGAAACTAGGATATTGTGAGTTGTAGTCCCACCTTAGGCACAAAGTGAGTATGTAACCTTGGGCCAATCTCAGCCTTAAGAAGGACATAATGGCAAACTACTTCTGAAAAAACCCTTCCAAGTAAACTCCAGGAACTTATCCAGGCTTTCTCATCTGATATGATTGAACAGAAGGGAGAGGGGAGTTTTATCCATAGAAAATCGTTCCTCACAAAAAAAAAAAACAATCTTAAATTCTTATTCTTGCCAATCTTAAATCCTTATTCTAAATCTTCTTGCAGATT
>JANHFK010007374.1:23271-33871 GCA_036250565.1 Sibynophis collaris | reverse complement strand
GTAGGTCATTCCAGAGGGTGGGAGCCGCCACAGAGAAGGCTCTTCCCCTTGGGGTCGCCAGCCGGCATTGCTTTGCCAACGGGACCCTCAGGAGATTCATTTTATGTATTTATTTATTTATTCATATTTCTAGACCGCTCTTCTCCTTCACAGGACTCAGGGCGGATTTTCTAATGAATCCTATGGCAACAGGAATTTTACTTGCCACTGTTTGCTGGTCTTGGAAATTCTGAAGTGGGCATGAATTCTGCGTCTGGTGTGCCAATCCCAGGTGAAGTTCTGGTTGTAGTTCTTATTGTAGCGAAATAGCTCTCTGACAATCCTGGGAAAAGATGCAGGGTTAAACCATTTGTCTGAAGTAGTGTAGGGTTTCCTGCCTAAGCAGGGGGTTGGACTAGAAGACCTTCAAGGTCCCTTCCAACTCTGTTCTATTCTATTCTATGCTATTCTATTTTCTAATTTAAGTGCTCTGGGGATAAGAGGTCAATTAATGTTCTAAGAATATCATGATATTCTTTTCCCTCATGTTAAGTGGACAGGACTTCAATTATAGCATGTTCTATGGAAAATAGAACTACATAATATTTAACTTGGAAGCAAGTTCATCATTGAGCCCATGGGAATTGGCATTGATGGAGCTGTCCCAAACATCAGCTTGAGGTTCACAGATGCCTCCCTATCCCTCTCTGGCAAAAGTGTCTACACAGTGGAACAGAAGTCAGGTAAACTTATGCCAGAAATCTTGACCTCCCCAGGAGCCAACAGGATGAATTAAATGGGAAACGATCAATGGAGCAAGAAGGAGATGGGGGTTGAAAGCCAATTACTTTGTTTCCTTGTAAGCAATGAGAACGTCTCTTTTCAGGGCCCTGACCGAACTCCCAAGCCATCAAGGCCACTGCAAGTGCATTTCCATGTCATGCCCACTGTAATGAGAAGTGACAGCTGATGAAAGCTTTTCTTCATGGCCTTCTGACACTGCTGTTTTGTGTCGGCACATGTCAGAGTGAAGTGAGTCTAAACACAGAAAACAGCAAGCCTGGAGAATGTTTCACTGTCATTGCAATGAGTTGGGGAGTGGCGAACACCATGCCCCCATTTTTCCAAGGGAGTTGGAATGATTGGGTATCCAACTGGCTTGAAAGGGACAATGGAGGCCTTTATATTCCTTCCACAAAAATTGTGTATGTTCTGTGTGAGTGTGCAGACCTCAGCTCTGCAGCAAACCCAACTTCCCAGTCACCACAGTATCTTGTTTGCATTACATTGAAGATCATTCACTGGAAATTTGTTTGTCATGGAGGGTTTGAAGTGGTGAACATTTCCCACATGAGTTTAGCTCTGATTTATTTTCCTCAACACTTTGCCCAGCTAGTGGCTTGAAACTGTAATCTATCATTAAATAGAGTAGAGTGAGCCATATAAATCAAATAAAAAACAGGAGAAGGGATCAGTTCTCTTCAACACTTCAATGCAGGGTGTTGCATGGAGGTTCAGAATTGACACTCGGTCTCAATTGCACAATTTTGAGTATTCAAGAGATGATAATTCATTACCAACCTTAAGCTGACACAATACATATTTGAATTAAAACACAGTATCTCTGTTTTACGTCACAAAATGGCAGATATATGTTTGTATTTCAAATTGAGTCTCATTCATCTTAGACAAAGCTATTTTTCTAACTCTGGTACGTTACTTAATCATCTTGCATTGCTCTAATTTTGTATATTTGAGGGTATATTCTGTATTAAATTTCCGTATCCAATTACAATGGTGATCAAGTGGGCTAACACTGGAATTGTAGAGTAATCTCAGCACAACTCCGCCAGTCTTATGCAGTTGCTCTTGCTGAGACCTCCTTGAATACTTTCCTTAAGTCTGAACAGATGATGATGATGATGATGATGATGATGATTATTATTTATTTATTTATTTATTTATTTATTTATTTATTTATTTAATTTATTAGACTTCTATACCGCCCTTTTCCTTTGGGGGGACTCAGGGCGGTTATGATGATGATAACACTCTTATTTGGTAAACTGCAGGTAACTAAACCACAAGAATATATCCTAGATCCACAATTTACACAGGGGTAAACTGCAATGGAAAAGTGAACACAGTGTAACAAACAACAACAACAAAGCACCACACCATATTATGCTGCCTTTCTATTTCAATTAATTTACAGTCTGCTCTAGTATCCAATAGTCTTTCTTTAGAAATAAAATTCATGTCCCATCCTAACTATTATTCTCTCCACAATCACACTTTGGATTGAGGATTTACTGTCCTGTCATTTTTTTTTTCTTAATTCAGTTTCTTGCAACACCTCCTCTCTATCATGGTTTGACTCACAATTGCAGTTTAAAGAAAGGTGATTGGATGGTTAATGGTAATGTGAAGACATGTTGCCCTCTTCAGAATTTGTATTTGGAATCAGTGCAAGAGGAAACCTTCGACAGTAGATGACGAACATCTTCCTTACAATTTATTGTTTGATTAATTATTTAGAAAAAAAAAAGTTCATGGGTTGATATGTCTTAGGTGTAAGGTTCAGTCTGGCAGGCTCCACCCAATTTGATAGAGTGGCCGTTGGTGGGCCATACATTGTCCTTCTTTTTTCCAAACTTTGAGTGGTCATGATCTTCGGAGTAAATACAATTTCAGGACCAAATTAAAGAATGGTATGCCAGCAGTTGCTGAGACTGAAGCAAAATAGATAAAGAAAAGAAAGATTACAAATATATCCATTTCATCTTTTTTTCTTGTTCTCCCCATTTCTTTATTTATAACCTCCACTTTTCTCTTACCTTGTGCCCTCTCACTTCAGTTCGCTATCCCTGTTTTTTCTCTCTTTTATGTAGGTACAGCACACACACACTCTCTCTTTCTCTCTCTCTGACACACACACGATATTTATACAGCAAAACACAGCAAGCATATACTTTAAACCATGCATATAGGTTCTATCAAACAATGCATCTTAAAACAAGGAAAGCAAAGTAATAATAAAGCAATATCAATAAAACAATGGAGAGGTTAAGCACACATTCATGAGCTTTTAAATGCAATTTTCAATATGTGCCTGATAGTAGCAAAGTTAATGTATGTTTTATTTCTAGAGGAAGAATATTTCAAAGAATGAGTGCTGCAAAGAAAACGAACATTTGATTTCCCCCCATTTATGCTTCATCTTCATCTTTCCTTCTTTTCCTATCGTCTTTTCTCTTTCTCCTCTTGCCTACCTTTCTGGTGTAATATTTTCCTCTTCCTCCCATTTCTCTTTTAGCTGTTTCCCTTCCTTAGCTCTTCATTTTAGCTCCAACTCATAAAAATAAGCCTTGAAATAAGCTTGCGTTGTGTATGGTGGATTAACCTTTCTCTTCTGCTGTTCAGCAATTACATCTTAGAAAACATTCATGATTTAGCTTAGTTTAAGGCCAGTGGATACATTTGGCATGTTGACAATGGTGATGCACAAAGTGTTTTGAAACTGAAACTTTTTCAGCTTAAGACACTCGATTTGAAGTTTGACATGCTCCATTTTGAGTTCAGGCCATTTTGGAAGTATTCCAATGGTTCCATTTCACATTCAAAAAAACTACATCTGAGCTGAGACAAGGAGCTCAAAATATTCCCAGAATGATCAGAATAATTCTGATTAGGTCAATACAGCCCATTTGGAACTCCAAAAACAATCTGTGCTCAAAATGCTTTGCATTCAAATTTTGACATACCTCTGATTTATAACCTGTCATTGCTGTTTTTAAAAAGTGGAAACCATGATGGGAACAGCACATAAAAGCAAGCAACATATTCATTTTGACTCAAACTGATAATGTTGGTCTTGGTTGAGCCAAACCGTCCATCCACTGAGAAGAGGGAAGGAATAGAGAAGATTTAAGTGTGTAGGCAAGATGGTAGGAAATGCTGTAGTACAAGGAAGGGGGAGCAGGATTGAAGGCAGAGAAGAATAACATGGATCATCTTTGCTCCAATCACCTCATAAAATCATTCCAAGATCCCCTTTGGCTGAGTTTTGTCCCAAACCTGGAGGAAAAAAATATTCCAGGATTCGTTTCTTCCAAACCACGGCCATCCAGAATGGTTTGGCAGAGCTTTGGGAATATGATGTGTTTTCTCTTTTACAAAGCAAAATATGTTTTCTGCTTCATTCAGACCCATATTTCTTCAGATGCCTTTGGCTTTCCAGGATGCCTTACATCACCCACCTTAACTTTGTCTTGCCACTCCCTGCCCCGCCCTGAGCAAATATACAGTTCCAAGGCAAGATATAATAGAATAGAAAGAATGGAATGGAATGGAATGGAATGGAATGGAATGGAATAGAATAGAATAGAATAGAATAGAATAGAATAGAATAGAATAGAATAGAATAGAATAGAATAGAATTCTTTATTGGTCAAGTGTGATTGGACACACAAGGAATGTGTCTTGGTGCATATGCTCTTAGTGTACATAAAGGAAAAGATACATTCATCGAGAATAATAAATCTATATATAAATATAAAATAAGTCGAGAATAAAGATACTACCATTTTTATTTGTTAAGAATTCGTACATGGTTCAGTTTGGAAAGAAAAATAATGTGGGAACCTGGCACTTTATTTGGTGCCAGGCAAACATCACATTGTTACTTTGTTTGAAAAAATTATTTGAGGAAATTTAAAAAATCAGATGTGGAAGGAAACCTGCCCTAAGGGAGATACCAACTGGCACATTACTTTTATTTGTTTGGTTGATAGTTTGATTGGTTTGTTTATCACCCATCTTTCTTTGCACAGCTCTTACTTTCAGGGTTTACTACCTAGATAGACATAACCTGCCCGTGTCTTATTTCCAGGGTTTTGTCAAATAGAGAGATGACTTAAAAAAAGGAAACAGAAAAGAGATGGATAGCTGGCGAATTTTTATAGACAAGGGCAGAGGAGATCTAAGTTCAGATAGTTCATTAAATGTGAAAGCAGATTGGATGATTCTGGATCACCAAGTTTCCGTCAACCCATATTCTTCTAGGAAAAATGGAGTGCTATTTATAATGTTTTGAACTCCTGAAGAAAAGACAACATGTAAATCTAAGGCACTGAAAGCAAATGAAAAAGAAAAAAGAAAAGAGAAAAATGGAAAGGGGAGAGAGCTATGCAGTTAATTCTCTTTTTAATTCTCTTTTTCCCCCAATTGTGCAAACTGTATTTTATGGACTACCCAATATAAAGAGTTTTGCACACAGAACTCTGTCACAAATTTTATGATGTAGAAGTCATTGAAAAATTACTTGGCCCAGTAGTCTTGTTTGAAGCCCTCTAGCTAGCTTGCATATGCATCAAACAGCAAACCCTAAAAGTGTCACAAAATACTTTGTCCACAGATAGCAACTCCATGTGCTAGGCAATTTCTCCAACTATTTTTATGGACCTCATCAAACATTGTGTCCATACTCTTTCTCCAAAACAATCTTTACTGTGCTCCCATTTTCTTTCTCCTTTAAGAGCCTGGCTTTCAGGTCAGAAGCTACAGGCATCACAACTCTGTACTTTTATGGTGGAAGGGAACTGCCAAAGGAAACAGATGGGGCTTTATGATAGCAAATTGCAAACGAATAAAAAGGTAGAAGGGTAATTCTGGGATTGTAAAGCTCAGAATTTTTGTAAGACCATTTGGGATTGTTGCACAGCTTTTCCCCTTTTAAAAATAATAAAAAAGGTAGGGGAATTGTTCCATTCCATTAAACTGCTACATTGCCAATGTTAAAAAACATGACGTCTCTAAAAGTATTTTGTTATTAAAAAAATCCCTTGGAGCCTGAGGAATCCTGAAGCTTTGGACAATGAAGAGGTTAGCATCCAAGATTTTCAAGAGGAATGATGGTAATGGTAATGCCTTCCTTCCTTCCTTCCTTCCTTCCTTCCTTCCTTCCTTCCTTCCTTCCTTCCTCCTTCCTTCCTTCCTTCCTTAAGTTTTTACTCTTGATATCTATCTGGACTACTCCTTCCAGTTTTCTTGGCAAGGCTTTTTGCAGTAGTTTGTTCTTCCTAGGGCAGAGGGAGGGGGCAAAATACACCCAGACAGCTTTGTGCAGGATCGATGTGATGGCCCTCCACTTTCTACTCTGGTGCCTCAACCACTATACCAAGCTGTCTGGCTTTGATCCAGACCAATATAACAGTTCTAGAGCCATGATGGCCCAGTGGTTAGAATGCAGTATTGCAAGCTGACTGTGCCCACTGCCAAGAGTTTGATCCTGATTGGCTCAAGTTGATTCAACTTTCCATCTTTCCAAGGTCAGTAAAATATGGACCCAGATTGTTGGAAGACTGTTTAGAGAGTGCTGTAAAGCACAATAATGTAGTATATATGCCTAAATGCTATTGCTATTCTATACATTGGGACACATGTTGGTACTATCCATTAGATTGTACCAGATTCTCAACGATCAAACTGTTAGTCTCCTTAGGAGGCTGAAAATGCAAACGGCAGTCATATTTCCTGCACCAATAATGTCATTTACAATTCTTTCATTTCCATAGCAAGTCAGACTCTAGCTTTATGCCACAGAGTGTAGACTAGAGGATGGGAGCAGCAGGCTGAGAATTGTTGCCACTCTATGGTATCTGCTTGCAGCTCCTAGCTTCTTGTGGAATTTCTGGCATCTGAGGAGTCTCTCCACTTCCTCTTCCTCCCTATATGACCACATGGGAAAGTATAGCTTCCAGCTTCAATAAGAGCTTGAAGGGTAACTTAGCAAGTGGCAACTGAGTTTGGAAGCTAGCTAAGATTAGGCCTAGTTAGTACATAGATGGGAGAAAATTAGGACATTCCGGGGTTTTATACTCTTTGAGGAAATTGAAAAATATTCTAAAAGATGATAGTTGTAAACCAGCTCCAGTGTTGATAAGAAAATGATATGGCTGTCTGCAAATACCCAGAGTTGAGTTTGACTTAAGGGTTTCAGTCTTCTTTTTTAAATGATTAGTTTTTTTCCACTTTCTACCAGCTCAAGAAGCCCCAGATATTTTTATGCAAAATGACGTACAAACTGAAGAAAGGAGATTTTGCTCCAGTCAGAACCTAACTTAAAAAGAGGAAAAAACCGTCTGCTAGCTTAGAACTCATTTTTTTCTCTTTCAAAAGCTCTCAGTTACATACATGGGACATCACCATGTAAAAAACCCCCACAGGTATATGTGGGATTCACTTACCTTCACTACCAGTTCGCAATGGAAGCATGCGTGCAAGCTTGCTTTGCTTGTGCATGGCGCTTCTGCGCATGTGCAAAGCATTTGTGATGACATCCAGGAGGGTGGGCGGAGCCTTCCACCACCGCTACTACCAGTTCTAAGAACTGGAGCGAACTGGTAGGAACCCACGACTGGTGGGATTGTATAGTTGCAGTAACCGTCTTGACTTATTCTGTAGATGACCCTGTAGCAGGTAAGGCTTGCTGCTTTGCATGGCTTCTGTCTTCAGATGCATAAGCAAATATGCATTCCTTTTCTATATGAGGATATGTATTTGATCATACATTAGGTATGTATCTCACTGAAAGCAATATACTGTATGCTTGAAAAAAGACCTGGGTTTTAAAATTGTCCCTTTGATATGGATTATAATGGCTAATGTAGCAAATATGCTTTCTGCCATGAAAGAGAAGGAAGGAAGGGAGGAAGGAAGGAAGGAACTTTTTTAGACACCCCCAAAGTGTTAGTTCTCTCCTCACAGAGTCTATAGTGTTCACAGTCCAAGCATTTATTTTTTTTAAAAAACTTTTCTCTAGTTTTTCAAGAAACTGAAATGCAAAGTAAAATGTGTTATCATGTTTCTTCCTCTATTGTAACAAGTGTTTACCTCTTTTGGAAAAATTTTAATCAAGACACATGTACTCCCAGCATTGATAGGATATATATGCTATCTGGAGAAAGAAGTATCCAGTTATTATTTTTAAATTCTTCCATGTTCCAAAAGTTTTCTCCATCTCTTCACCAGACTCCATAGCCTGAGAAATATCCTGCAAATTTCATTCAGTTGTTTTAAAAAAATGAAATGCCTGTCAATGTAAAATGCACTGTGTACGTATGGAATATAGTATAAAACCTTTTAGTTAGATTCTAGTCACATATTATCTAAGAGGAATGCAGTGCTTGCATAATTAACTCCGGGTAACATTTTTTTTTTAAATCATTCAATCTAGGAATAAATATAAAAAAATTCTATTTAAATGATATGATTTTAACATCATACTTGGAGGTCCGGGAGTGTATTTTCATAGAATTTAATCCCTGTGTTTATGCATACAAATAAATAGACATCTCATTTTATTTGACTGCGCAGACAACTGGACATCCTTCTGCCAAGTCACTCAGTGGGATTGTTATTGGAACATTTTTGAAAGACGATCATCTGCTTTCCTGGGGCAACTGTGATTCATGGAAGAAGATGTGCTTTGCAAGCAGGAAGTTTTATATAAGATCCCCCCAGAGAGATGCTGCTAGTCGCAATTGATAATATTAAGGTAAAAGGACCTAGCTGGATGTTCTGACACAATAGGGCAGCTTTCTGTGTTTCACTAGATTTGTAGATCTGTTGCTTATTCCTAGATATATTCACTCTAGACACCACTTGACATCTTGGCACATGAGCCTAGGACATGTCATTTATTTCATCTTCATGGCCCGTTTAGACAAGACTGTAACAGAACATTTTTGGTAGCTTCTACCTTAAACAATATATGCATCAAATGATGGGGGGAAATGTTATCATGTCGCTTTGCTTGATTTCTCAGGAAATATAGCTGTGTGATTAACTCAGTCTTTGGAGTTCAAAAAGTTTATCATACTTTTTTCCCAGTTCCTGAATGAAAATGGGAGAGTCTATGATCAAAAATACTGGTCATGTTTAACAAAATATTCAATTTCTTATTTACTGTATTCCCATGGGGTCTTTATAGGACCTAGAGGCAATTTTAGAATTTAAGGTGATGATTCAAACTGTTTTTGGCACATGATAGCTTCCCGTTTATCTCTTTTTGCAAATTATAATAATCTTAAGACATTAAAATAAGGTTGGGTGTAGAGTGAATTGGCCATCAGATCATTGTTCCGAACCCATTGGTGCTCATGGACTCGTGGGTCCATGCTCCTTCTTTTTAACATACATATATTAAAAACAGAAGAAGGAAAGTTGATGTAAATGATTACTCATGTGAAACAGCTCTGATGTGCACCAGATTTTTTTCCCTACCTTTTTGCTTCTATGCCATAAATACAGCAACATTTCTTTGTACCCGTAAACTTTATTAAAATATGTGCTTCTTCAGCCTTAAATTAAATTTAAAAAGTATTTTGACTCTTACAGAAATAGCATCAAAGGAAAGAAATGAGAGGATTACAATGTAAAGAAATAACATAAAATAGCACATACAAATGAAAGAAATTCCCCCTGCCCCATCAATTAAAAAAATGTATGGATCTCTCTCTTGGCAGGCTTTAGATAGTTTACCCTATAATGCTGGAAAGAAAAGAAAAATAAAGCAATAACTATCTAAAATAAATAAACTTCATATGATATGTGCTTGAAAAGGAGCTGCAAAATTCACAAAACATAAAATGATACTGCATCCGTTTACCTTTATTGTATCAGTTGTTCTGAAGAGTATGGAATTCGTTCACCAGGCCTCTTGACAGCCCGACTTGAAATTTTGTTTAGTAACCAACTTGTGAGTGTATTTTTGCGAGATAAAAGCTGCATCCTTTAGCTTTTCAGCAAGAAAGTTATAGGTTTACATTCAGAAAAAAAAGACATTGCAATCTCCAGTGATGGAACAAGGCCCTGATTTAGCCATTACAGGAAAAAAAAACAATATAGAGTTTTGCAAATTACAAATCAGTACTTATCTTTAAGTTGTCTGATGATATTGTTTTAGATAAAGATGACCCTTCAGGCATAAATGTTGGTGAGTGAATGAGAGCATTACCTTTGAGAACATTTCTGATTCTCTTAGTGCTCCAAGAGCTGAACATAGCAACTTTATAAAATATATCTTCCATGTTAGAACGTTTCAGTTCGATGTCATCTACAGAGATGCAAACACTGCTCCAAGACAAACAAAAAAAAAAGTTTCATCTTGTAGGCACCATTGTGATCCTACCGAAGTCCTGTTATTACTTGTGCAGCTCATTTTATGGCCTTGCTAATGCACTTCATTTATCTGTCAAGACCTGAGAAAAATGTCTCCATTCCTTTCTCATCTAAGTGCATCTGAAGATAGCGTAACAGAGGTCACGGAAAAACTATTTCGCTGCAAACTTACAAGTAAGTCAGCATTCATACTCTCTCTCTCCCTTGCTCTCCATCAAACCTAAATAGCTTCTCAAAAAAAATAAGGATGGGTACCATTTCTTTTATTCCTTTCAAATCCCTTTTCAAAGTACGCTGTTTCCTCTCATAGAACATCTTTATCCCCATGGCTGACTGGGATTTAATTTTTTTTAATTTTATTGAATTTATAGACCGCCCTTCTCCTTTGCAGGACTCAGGGCGGTTTACAGTTAATCATTAAAACACGGAAAATACAAAA
>JANHFK010007374.1:0-15141 GCA_036250565.1 Sibynophis collaris | reverse complement strand
GGTCCGTTATAGGGACGGCAGGCACTGCATGGGAAATTCATAGGAAAGCAGGCACATGTGTCTGCTGCCCGGGGAGGTGAGGACCGGTTCGGGGCAGGGCCAAATCAATGCCTAATGGTCATTACCGGTTCTAGAGAACTGGAGAGAACCGGTAGGAACCCACCACTGGTGCAGAAGCTTCTGTGCATGTGCAGAAGTGTTGCATATGAGCATAGCACTCCCTTTGCGAACCAGTAGCGAAGGTAAGTGGAACCCACCACTGCATTATTGCTAGTTACTCTGACTAAAAACTTCTTTTTGATCCTTCCAGCTTCCATTTTCTGCCAGGAAAGTGTACACAACAGAACTCTCCAGAAAGCAACCTAGCCAGACATCATGTAGTTAGTTAGGTGTGGTTTTTCAGGAGATGCTCTGCTGCTCAGATGACAGTGTGTTAAATATGAAAGCTGTTTGTTAATGCAGAGTTATCAAGGTTGTGGGTTTGTTATTTTTTGCATATGTGGGCAGGAGGAAGTAAAATGAAAACATGTTCCCACCAATGCTGTGAGTCAACAACGCACTAAAAAGGAAGAAAAAAGGGGCGGAGGTGGGCAGGTCTGATGAAAGCCTCAATTCACCATGGATCATGGCTTCCTGGTGCCTTTGCTATTACCTTACAGGCTTCGCTGCTTCCAGAATTTGTTCATTTGTGCGTAATGTACATTGCAAGTAACACACACAAATGCCAAGATTATAGTGTCTATTTAGAAGACGAAATCAAAGGATTTTTCAGTTGCTAAATAGACAGATGGCTGTCTGGGCAGATATCTGAAGATGACTCCCACATATTATGATGGCTGGTTGCCTATAAACTAAGCATTAGAAAATTCCATGTGTGTGTGTATGTGTGTGTGTGCATTTGCATAGTCATGCAGACAAAACCACACAGAACCACAGACATATATAATTACAGTGCAATTCTATCCTTGTTTAAACATAAACAAATGTCACAGATGTCACATTATTTCATTCAGTGATCTCATTTGAAACTGAATTCTCATTTCAGCTTCACGGATAAAGAAAAAAAAAGTCTTTCTAAGAACTGATCAGATGGGGGCTCTGCACAGCCAGGTATGGATCTTCTCATTGATCTCCACTTCCCTCTGCTCCTCCTCCACTTTTACAAATAATTCCTACCTAAGTAAACTTAGGTGATGTGGATTTAAGGATCTGAGAATTCCTTTTGAGATGAAGGGGGAATATTTATTTTTTTCTTATATTGTAATTTTTCTATTCTTTCATTTACATTGTTCTTTTTCTTCCTTTTTTACTATTCTGCACTTTTGATTTTTTTCCCCCTATTTTTTATTTGTTGTAGTTTGCATTACATTTAATCTGTGCAACTGTAACATTTAATAAAACTAATTGAAAAAACAAATTCGGGAAGGCAACGCCAAGGAAATGGTATCCTAGCTTTGATCTTATTAGCAAGTAAGGATCCTTTTCAGATGAATTCCAAATCATTATTTGTAAAGGATTCTTTAAAAAAGGCAGAGAAATGTCTGAATCCAACTGAACAACCTAAGTTATGCAATTAACAATTATAGCCCTGATCCGAGTATGCCAACTAATATTAGGAAACATTGCAACTATAATCTGTTACTTATTGCATATGCGCTCAATTCATCATAATTAGTAATATTAGTATTCATTTCTTATTAATTATTAGTATTCATCAAGCTTTTTCCAACACTGACAGCTGGCAAGTTGATTGACAGTAAAACCAAAATAAAAATATTCACAAATAAAAAAGAGAAGGAAAAAAGGAAGTACTCTGAGAGTGATTTAGAATCTAAATCTAAATTTTAGATGAAGCCTAGAAAACAGCCAATTATTCTCTTTTTGAAAGGCATCATTTGCTAGCCAGAATAAACCTGAACCAAATCTGTATCAAACAATTTATGAAAGAAAAAAATGTTTTGGTTCCATAAAATTTGGGATTAATTGGGAGGGTTATGCAAGTCCTTTTCTGTATAATAAATTTTGCAGCCTTTTCACCTCTGGTGTTTAATGACATTGTGTCTTCCTCTTTGAAAATTTCATACAAACAGTCTACTATACATTAAGACAACCGTCATTCAATTTGGTCAAAGAAACAGAACTTGATATGATAATTTTTGGCTAGCCTGGGACAAATGTGGCATTTGCTATGATAAATCCCAAAATGCACAGCAAAGCTCTAACCCAAAGACAGTTCCAAAAGTAATAAGATCTAAATCAGGAAATTGTCTCCAGGAAAAGGTTTCTTATGGCAACATAGTTCGCTTTTAAGTCTCACTAAAGTCAGTTTGCCACCCTGGTGGAAGTGACCACATCTGTTGGTTATGGCCACAATCCACTGTGACATTCTAAACACACTTTGCTGAAAGTTCCTGAAGAAATATAATGGAAGTGTGTGCATGGGAACACTGCCTTTAAGTGATGATTTGAGGGAAATTAGTGCCCCATTTTAATCTATTCAATGCTTCAAGCAGTATGGAAACCTTTAAAAACAGGCGTTGAGAGAGAGAGTCCAATAAATCTCTGTGGTGGAGACTGAGATAGTGAATGAACTGTTTAGAAATTGGTTCGATGCAGTCAACTGTTGCATACTGAACAAGTAAAACTAAATCTCATTGGTTCTTTGGAAAACCACATCTCTTCTTTGTGGAGCATTAATTTCAAAAGTCATATCCAATTTTGCAACAAGGCTGTAAGAAGAAAGCATTTATGTCTGGAGTTACCCCATGTTTACCCTGAAAGAAAATGGCAGAAATGGCTCCCTGTGACTTCCCTTGTTAAGATCAATATGGATTTCTTTGCTGGAGGATCCAGCAAGCAAGCAGTCACTGCAGTGTTTTTCCATCCCCTGGAAGAAGTTTCTGGACAAGAATTCTGCCTGTTTCTCTAGGCTTCCTCGCAACTCCACAAAATGCCTGTGGTTTTTAGTCAGGGAGGTTTCACATATTGAGTGACTTTGCAGTCCATTTAGATCTCTCACTTGCTGGGTACTATTCAACAGTAGTTCTTTAACAGCATTTTTTTTCCTCAGGTCAGAGTAAAATGCAAACAGGGATTTGAATTTACATTTGCATTTGCAAACTGGTCCCTGTGTTAGTTCCAGTAACTGGCACAATCTCATTTGGTATTCTGTTAGAATTCTTCAAGTAGGCACTGAATAACAAAAAACAGAGACTGGGGTAAAGGTGTGCAGAGGGACTCATATTATTCAAAGTAGTTGGTCAAAGACCAGAGTAAAGGATTGATTTGATCCAATTCAGCATATCTGCTAGGAATGCAAAATGGACCATGCCTAGATATCATCTAATATAGCTTTCTCCAACCTGGCTACACTTCAGTGTATGGATTCCAACTTCTAAAATTTCCTGGCCAATATGACTATTGCAGAAAAATGGGGGGGGGGAGTTCTATTTGAAATGTGTGAAGGTTGGGAAAGAAACACTCTGTATGATTCTCCCCCATCCCCAATAATCTTTACTGTGGGGTAGAGATTCCAACCTTCTTAGGGAAGAGGGAGCTTAATCTAAAACTTCTGGAAGCCACCAGGATGCTTGCATCAACTTCATCTTACATCAACTTCCTAAACTAATGAATGATACCAAGAAATCATGTATACAAGAAACTGGGTAAAGTGAAACAGATGATGGCAAGAGCCGTGGTGGTGCAGTGGTTACAATGCAATATTATGGGTTAACTCTGCTGACTGCCACAAATTTGATCCACACCAGCTCAAGGTTGACTCAACCTTTCATCCAACCTTTCTTCCAAGGTCGGTAAAATGAGGACCCAGATTGTTGGGGGCAATATGCTGACTCTATAAACCACTTAGAGAAACGGTATAAAAGTGTAAGTGCTATTGCTATATCTGTCCTAAGCTTCAGGAACATGTTGTTTATTTGAAAGGCTGCTCTAGGATATTCCCCTACACCTCCTAAAAAATCCTATTTGTCCCATTCAAATCTAACTTAAACTTAAATAACCATAAAAAGGGAAGTGCAAGTCTTGAATACGCTTATCTTCACTGGCAACGCAGATTACATATTTATAGTTTTTCCATTATGGCGAGATGAGTTTCCTTTTAAATCATAATTTTTGTTTCTAAATTAGCATGTGCAGGTTTTATAGACATATTTGCTTCTTGGCCCCATTTTTTTTAAAGAAACGAATAAACTGCCACCTTATGTACTTGTCTCTTTTGTGCAAAGCATCCTGTGAGATTTACCTATTGTCAGCAAGTCTTTAGCTCAATCTTTTATTTATTATCAGCAATAAAACTATGCAGTGTAAGGAATCTGTGCTTGAAGTCTGAAACTGGCTCTAAAGCTGCCTTGATCACATAAAGCCTGCTAGTTTTCTTTCTCCACTGAGATTTATTTGAGCAATGCAGTTCTGTAGAACTTGAGGTCAACCTGTTTTCCAACTAATGAGAGCGTTTTCCTCAATCTCCTAAATTGAAGTCAATCTGCCTTCTGAGCTTCAGTGTCCTATTTGTGGGGAAGGTATCTCTCCTTCCTCCTAAGCATCTCCCAATGATGCTTGCAGCTACTGAGAAAAGTGACAAGTTGTAAACATGCCAACACCTGGTCCAATTGCTATTCACAGGGACAGGTAAATGCAACAGAGCAAATGTGACTTTACAGTTTCAGGGCTTTTGCTTTGAGGAGCTGATCAGTTTTAGTTTCTGTGGTTTGGTGGCTTGTTATTGGAAAACAACCAGATAAATGACCACAACATGAAGAGGTTTGTGGATCAGTCTGGGTCTTAGCAATTTATTTTCTTTCTATTTTGTGTGGAATAGAAGTGAGACAATGAGTTTGCCATGCTGAGACCTTTGATGGCTCAGGGGACAGGGCGCTGATTGAATGCCATTCCTTGCATCTCCAATTTGTCAGCTGAAAGGAACATTGATTGTTTCATGATGGCCTTGGCATGTTTTCAGTATTCTGAGTTTGGCAAAAGTGAGGATGCTTCTGGGTTGGCTTCAGACTTCTTGGGAGAGTTTGATGAGTGATCATGGTAGCTTGTTAGCTTAAATGGGAAGAAAAAGCGATAATCAAATTCAGCTTTTTCACCCATTTCTATTTTGCCAATAAAACATCTATTTGAGGGCATAGAGTGAGTTTAAGAATAGTGCAATATGTTGGGAAGAAAGCAATTTAAGTGGTTTTCACTGAATGAAAAACAGAATTGCAGTGAAGTGCCCAACTTATTCTTGACACATCAGTGAGTAATGCTTTCCCCTCTTTTCTAATGAAAACATATTTGTGTTCAAGGTCTTCAGCATACATGCTTAGATGAATCAGAATCAAGTCCTTACGTCACATCAACTATGCTTGTCAGAAAAATAACATCCTTGCTATTATTTAAAAGTGGAAGGGTTTACATGAACCGACTCTTCAATGTTCTGCCAAAAAGAAAAAAAAATCACGCAAGAAGAAGAAATGATAGCTAAATTGAACTGTATTCTAACAGTTATAATCCCTATACTTCTCTACTCAGAAATATGCACTGCCTAATTCAATAGGACTTACTCCTAATTAATTAACTTATTTTATTTATTTAAAATATTGATAAAGTCACCCAGAGTTGGTTAGAAGATAGGTGGCTATATAAATAAAATAAATACTCCGGGGTAAATATGAGTAGTGTTACCTTAGGAAACTATATTGCTTTTCAATGCTGTGTTAGTTTTTAGTTCTGAGCTCACCCCTTCATTATATCAAAGTACCTTCTTGTGGTCTTTAGACAAATTCTACTTTAAGTAGAAATAATAAGATTTTCTTAGATTTCATCTCCGAGAATGGAATGATAGGATGGCATCAAATATTTGAATGGTCACCTTAAAAGGAAATTTTATTGTCCAAAGAAATCTGGTGTTGAAAGGCAAATGGCTCAGTCTAGCTCTAAATGCCCAAGGAAGATAGTTATGTGTGGCCACATCCCACAATTCAGAAAATAGCAATGAAGCCCTGTATGGAAGTGGGCTTCCCCTCTCAATATTCACTGGGAATCTGCCTTTTTGCAACTTGTCCATTATTCCATGGCGTGCAGAAACATGACTATGCTTACTAACACATGAAAATCTTATTTGAACAAACAGCAGTCAGATATTTTAACAAAACTAAGACATGTAAGAAGTGTGACTCTAGCCTTATCTCCTATGGACAGCTAGCTGGACTCCCATTCGGATCTTGTTTACCTTACACAGCTCTTTTGTAGGCAATCTGAAGAAAATGAGAAATAAGACATTTGGAGGTATTATTTTCCAGCCTTGATGCCCATTATAGTGACACTATAGTTCTAGCTCCTGGAACCATGTGGTTAACATTCTTTTGATAAACATATAACAGAGAAAGGAAAATATTTTTGTTTCCCTAGAGCAGGGGTGTCAAACTCGATTTCATTGAGGGTCACATCAGGGTTGTGTTTGACCTCGGGGGTCTGGGAGTGAGTGTGATCAGAGTGGGAATGACCTGCTTGATGTCACTCATGTCAGGGGCAACAGTGGGTTCCACTTACCTTCACTACCGGTTTGCAACGGCATGCGC
This sequence comes from Sibynophis collaris, assembly GCA_036250565.1. Lineage (NCBI taxonomy): Eukaryota > Metazoa > Chordata > Lepidosauria > Squamata > Sibynophiidae > Sibynophis > Sibynophis collaris. Next base: position 8,554 of record JANHFK010007374.1, on the reverse strand, counting down.
AGAGCATCCGTGGTGACATCTGGGTGGGTGGGCGGAGCCTCCAGCCGCCGCTACTACCAGTTCTAAGAACCAGAGTGAACTGGTAGGAATCCAGTACTGTAAGGGACACCTGTGGCAGCCCGAGCACTCTGCCAGTGAAAACAAGCTCCTGAGCTCTGTTTCCGACTGTGAAGGCCTCCTGCAACCCTCTGCCAGCAAAAACGGAGCTCAGGAGGGCTACATGCAGTTTCCAGGGGGGACCTACAGGCCAGATCTAAGTACCCCCCAGGCTGGATCTGGCCCCCGGCCCTTGAGTTTGACACCCCTGCCCTAGAAAGATACTTGAGGGAGCATAGGGTGGACTGCCTGTATAGCTTCATTGAGTGATGTCTCCATTCAGTCACACAGGCTTGAATGCGTATGTAAAATACTTGTTAAAAACTGAAAAGCCACAGTGTGTGCTGGAAAATAAAACTTGACTGATTAAAATCCCTAAGAAAAACATCTTTTTCCGATTCTAAAATCAAACAGATCTAACCACCAATGCTGAAAATCCACTGATGTGGCTGAGGCTCTAGCAGACATTTTTTATGGGAAAGGATGCCTCCGTTTATTCCAGCAGGTCTCAGTATTTATATATCTCATTACATCTGCAGCTTGTGGCATCTGTTTCTATGCTCTGTCTGTCAAGCTGCATCTTATCACAGAAGCGCTCCCTTTTTCTGCTCTGCGATCTTGCTTCTCCTTTTACCTCACCGATATGTAACCTGATGCTTATTCTAAGCCCTTTTTAAATTACAAAGTACGATAGAGACAAAGCTAAGCGGGCAGGCTGGAAAAGGAAGACGAAAGGATGCTATGAGCTGCTAGAGATCTCTGATGTAACAGAAGCAAACTTGTTGCATAATATCGGAATGTATGGACAATATGGCTTTGAGGTATCCAAGCAGAACATCCAGATTCAGTCATACTTTTGCGCTATATAGCATCAACCTTGTATATGTGTGTTATGTATGTGTATGGGCCACCCACAAAATGGCCAAAAGCGACCCAAAAGACGGCCTGAAAATGGCCTGGAAAATGGCCTGTTTTGGGGTGTCTTTCGGGCCGTTTTCAGGCCATTTTTTGGGCCGATTTTGGCCAGAAAAATGGCCTGAAAACAGCCTGAAAACCACCCGAAAATGGCCGAAAACAGCCTAAAAAATAGGCGGGGGCAAGGCCAGCTGATGGTCCAATTTGCAGGTTCTCAGAACTGTGAAGAATCGGAACAACTGATTCGGGCGAACTGGTCTGAACTGGCAGCAGCCCACCTCTGATCCTATCCTATCTTATCCTATCCTTTCCTATCCTATATTTCGCCCATCACCTAGAACCACAGAAATTCTTAACAAGTGTAGTTGCAGAAAAAAATCAATCTTTAGAACACATGATCTCTGCAATTCTAGAATGTCACCTGTAATGAAGCGGGATGAAAAGCCTTCCTGGCGCATCTTTCCTTCCTAAAGACAATTCAGAAGTATGGATTGGACACTCAGAATGGCAAGCAAGGAAACCATGCAGTGGGACTATCACAAGAATATAGGTTCTCAAAATTATTCATCTGTTAATGTTTTTTCTGGGTTTTCTGCATCTGTCCCCATAATCTCGAGAATGGGGCAAATAATCCCTCTCTGCTGAGAAAGTAACTAGAGAATGTATAAAAATCACGATCAAAGATAGAAACTTGAACCCAGTGTTCTAGCATATCAAGGTGATGGAATGACTCTTTTTCTGGCACTTCTTTTAAGGTGGAATAGCATGTAACCCAAAACCACCTCTCCTTACCCGCTCACCCTTGAGCAGACTTGACATGCATATGCTCATAAATCCCACTTTGCCAACGGATCTCTGGAATATGAGGAGGACAGCAAAACTGAGCTGGTTGGCCCTTCTCCTTCCACTGCATTCCTGAGACTCCACCTACTGGGCTTTAACATCAGGAGACAGCTGCTGTGCCAGTGGCTCCCTTCATGTTGTATTATGAAAAAAACATGATGAAAACCTGTAAAGGGCGATAAAGCTTTTGAAATAGTGTTTTGAGGACAAGGCAGTGTCAGCTCCCAAGCATACTAAGTGCCCTGCTAGTTTCTCTTTAGGTCAAAGGCATTGCCACCCTTTTATTGAGAGGGTGAAATGTGAAAGCCAAGCATATGGTGATTTTTTCCCCATTAACTTTAATAAAGCAGCAATAGTGTGCTGTAGCTTAGTGGTGGCTGCTTTGAAATCCAACCAGCTGCTGTCATTCCAAAGGTGACCTTTCTAGTGAAGAAATGCATCACAATCAGAACGTTCACAGCAAATAAACAATTCTGAGCGGCCAACAAATTCCTGGGCTTCCACATATCGAGCATAATAGAATCCATCAGCTTGGCCCTTTACTTTCTAAGCAGAAAAAAAACCAAACCAAAAATCCACTGGATCAATTTTGGAAAGCTGAGAGGTTCCAAGCGCTGATTATTTTCATGTGAAAATGCCATAAATCTATGCTAATGAAGAGCAGTATATACAGTACAGTATATACCCATGATGGCGAACCTATGGCACGTGTACCCAAAGTGGCACACAGAGCCATGTCGCCTGGCATGCGCATCGGAATCACCTGTTTCTCTTCCGGGTTTCTGGTGTGTATGTGCATGCAACGATCAGCTGGACTTTGCACATGCGGCAGTGCCGGAAAATGGAAGCACTGGTCTTCTGTTTTCTGATATCAGCATGCACACCGGCCAGCTGTGGTTGCATACACATGTGTGACAATAACTGGAAGATTTACTTGCCAGCAGGCATGCACATGTCAGAACCCAGAAGTACCTGCTCTCTTCCTGGTCACAGCCCTGATGAGCACTTGCGTGCAAAGCACATTCACGTGAGCAAAATACTCCCTTTTTGGCAGTCTGTGCTGAAAAGATTCACCATCACTGGCATATACTGTTTTATATCAGCACATATAAAACAGAAGTTCCACAGATTTGTTCAGGTTTTTGCCTAAATACATCATGGCTTAAAACCACTAAAAAAAAATCAGTGTCTCCTGACTGAGTTGTAAATTAAGCCTATGGCTAGGATACATTTTCCCCAATTTTTACTACTGCCCCAGATGAAACCTTTTGTGGAATAGCATGCTCTGCGGTTGGTTGCTCATGTTCTTATCCCATCACTTTTGATTTACTGTAAAGAGCTCTACTTGGGGCTGCTTCTGGAGACTATTTGAAAGTTGCAGGAGGTGCTGCAGAATTACAGCTGTTTACAGAGAGGCTACGTTGGTTCTTAGTAGGCTTCCTTGTACAATTCAAAGGGTTGGGGATTTTGTGCCTTTACCTTTGGGACTGTCTTCTCCCAGCAGATTCTGCTCATCCTGCACATTTAATCTGGAAGGACATGTTTCTGATCCACTTTCCTCTGGAGATTAAGGTGGATGAAGACTAGGAAGAAGACTTCCTTGAATGGCTGCTCCAGTCTTTGGGAATAGCTTTCCTTCCAAGGTTAGGACCAGAGGTGGTATTCAACAGGCTCTGACCAGTTCTGGAGAACCAGTAGCGGAAATTTTGAGTAGTTCGGAAAACCAGTAAATACCATCTCTGACCGGCCCCACCCACATCTATTATCTGTCTCCTGAGTCCCATCTGAGGAAATGGGGATTTTGCAATAACCTTCCCCTGGAATGGGGAGGGAATGGAGATTTTACAGTATCTTTCCCCTGCCACGCCCACCAAGCCAAGCCCACAGAACCGGTAGTAAACATTTTTGAATCCCACCATAGGTTAGGATGTTAGCATTTTGTAAACAGGTATGACCCATATACTGTAACATTTGCCAAATATATGTAAACATCACCAGGACCACTTTAAAATCTCCTATTATTGCTTTCCTGATGGCTTTATTCATTTAAAGCTCACTCTCCAGCTTTTCATCGCAAGTTACAAGAATGAAAAATACAAGAATTTATTTAAACCTTTTAAAATACATTTCTCTCAGGATATTAGTTATATTTTGTCCGTCATTACTTGCATTCTATGGAGCACTTCAGTTTCTTTAATCTGGCTAAGAGACCTCTACAACAGTATAGGAACACTTATGCAATAGTGTACCAGATTAAGCAATGTTATTGTACTATATACTTTTTTGCTGAACATATGCTCTCCAACTTCACTCACTTTTTTTTCTTACAAGTTATTTGAACTTTTGCTGTATGTTCTAATGAATTTTAAGCACTAGCATTCAGGTCACACTTGGACTCAACCAGAGATTATTGCTTTTGTTCATCTTGCCTATTCTCAAAACACCCTCCATGAACTAGCAAGTCTATATCCTATCTCCTGATGCCGCTAACTTACCCATGAATTGAAACCTCTCCTCTACCCGTCTACCTACCGTAACTTTGGCATATGGAACAGGGAAGCATTTAACCTTGGATATGCCTGGATGTTTAGCATCTCACCCTGAAACCTTCATTTTAGATTCAGGACAACACAATTACCAATCCCAGGGCACAATCTATCAGCCTATTTATTATTAGCAATCTTTCCCACAGGCAAATAAATCACTGGTGAGTCAAAGTGCCTATCACAAATCAACTTTTCTATATGCCTAATGAATCACTTTCTATGCTTCCTTGCTCTAGGAAGCATACCAACATCACAAAATAATTCTATCAAGATATGTTTCATTTTTTAAAAAAAGAATAAATATTAATCTATTTTCCTCATCCTTAAAATCTTTCCTTTCTTCCTCAAAACAGCAAATTGATTGATTGACTGTCAATCCAAGAGTGGGACAGGCTCTTTTCAGACTCATCTAAATACCCTTCTTTCTGGCTCACCCTCTCCAGGTCAACTACCATGATCTCCAGGAAACTAGTTTCTTTTTCTGAGAGCCAGAAGTTCATTGTATCCACATTCCCTCTCCAAATTTCTGCCCCTTCCCATCAGCAGATGTGATTATATTCCATGCAATATAGAGGATAGCTCCCGTGCCTATGTATTTCCTGTAATTCAATCACAGGAAAACTTTATTTAGAGTAAAATTGACAAGGCTGTAAGAGAGCCATTGCTCAAGGGCAGAACCAGAAGCTCAATTGCTTTGGTCTGCTAATAACAGACTGTTTAGTTTCTTGCACTAGTCAACATCCTTTTTTCTAACAAACTTTCCAAATTAGGTTGTAGTTATGCCATCAGCAAAGTGATTCCCCACCCACCCATCTTGGCACCGGTGATTATAAATGGCTGATTATGCTCCTACAGTGTTATTTGCAGGTCATTCACAATGGCCTTCTTTGTAACTATTACCTTCTGACTCCTGACCCTTTAAGAAACCTTATTGACTCTTCTGCAGCTAGTTTATTTGGGGGAAACAGTCTTTCACTCTCAGTTTTGAACTTTAGTATCGAACTAAAACTGCAGAGAAGAATCTGAGGGAAAGCCAATAAATGGCAAAGCCCTCTCCTCAAATTTCCTAATACCAGTTACTTCAGTCCACCATCCCCAAAGTCATCCTCACAACTTTTCAATGATGTCCGATGGCCCTATGAGCCAACCAATAGTAGCTGGATTGTGTCAACTAAAGTTTTATGTATATATGAAAAAGAAAAGGTATATAGAAACTATGAAACTATGACACCATCAATGTTTCACTAAGACTTGAAATTATTAGTCTAGCACTATGATTTCCACAGGTAAAATGTATAAATATGGTAGTATATAAATCTGATGAGTAAGTAAACAAAACACTCAACTTTTTAAACTGTAGTGGTTTGCAAAACCAATCAAGCCATTAGTTTCTCTTAAAATGGAGGAATGGATTTGTATGCAGAAGAAAGAAGTTCTGTTGCTCCTTAATATTATTAGCTTATCAGTATGCATAACAACTGATTAATGACCCAATCCCTACCCTAAATAAAGAGCTGGAAAGAGAGATATATTTCTCAATTACCTGTTATCCAAAAATAAATCTACATGGAGTCTCTATATGGCTCTACATGGGGATACTCTTGAAAAGTATCTGGAAGCTTCAGCTGATACAGAATGAAGCCACATGGCCAAAAGAATGGTGCGTGGGACACTTCTGCTGCACTGGGTTCCAGTCTGCTTCCAAGTCCAGTTCAAGATATTGGTTATGACCTTTAAGGCCACACATGACATGGGGACAGGTTACCTATGGAACCCTCTTCATACCTTTACCTTGGCCCATCCCACCTGATCAGGCACAGAACATATGTCAGCCAAAATATTCTCACTGGTGGGGTGCAAGAAGAGAGCCTTCTCTGCCATTGACCCTACCCTATGGAACATTCCTCTTTCTCAGACTCTCACTCTTCTAGCCTTCTGGAAAGGTGTAAAAACATGGCTTAGTTGCCTTGTTTTGCATTGAGCACACAGCCATGGGCCTGGCTACTGCCCTTAAAGTCCCACACACACCCCTTTTAACTAATTTTTAAAACATTGCTTACGTCTTTGAAAGTTTATATACTGTTTTTTATATTTTTCCTATTTTATTGTATACCACCCAGAGTCCATCTGTGAGGGAGATGGGTAGCTTTAAATTTTGATAGATAATACATACATCTTGATTCCAGTGAAGTTCAAGGTAATTTGCTGGCTTCCGTGTAAGATAATGATAATGTCTTAACAATCATGTGTTTTATGAACTTCTGACTTTACCAGAGATGAAAGGATGGGAAGGACAAACTAATTTCTTCCAGGACCTGAAAACTTTAGATTTTTGCCCTGGGAAAGGTGGAGGAAAGTGGGATGATATTTATGTCACTATTACCAAGCCACCACTATTTTATTCATCACCAGACTAATTTTTTCATCGCCTATGCCACAATTAGGTATTGTTTAGTATTTAATTTGGGTGGTTTATACATTTTAATAGTTCTCCAGTAATAGGGAAATGGTCTTCCACTACTGGAGAAATGTTGCAGATTTCATTAGCCTCTCTGCTGCTGGAAATGCTATTAGTCTTTGCATACTTTAAAGCTCATCTCGCCAAAGAAGTTAGTTGCTCAAATTGCCCATCCTTTAGGCAGATGCAGCCTACGCAACCACTGGAAAGGATTGGCACTGTACATAAATCATAATATTATCACAATATATCAAAGCAAATTTTATCTCAACTGAAAAAAAAGTATATGATTTAGTAAATGAATTGTGCAGAAACAGCTAATTTATCTACAATTCATTGCAAAAAAAGCTGCAGAGGAAGGAAATTACCAAGGGAAATTATATACAGAACTTTTTGACAGAACATTAAGATTGCTACATTAGAGAAAGTGGGAATATAGTTTGCGATGCCCGCTATTGCAAATTTTGGAGCTAACAGCTTTGTGAATATCCTACAAATACTTCAATCTTGAAAATTTTCTTTAACAAATGGCTATGGCTCAGTCCTTTCCCTAGCACTACTGCTCTTCTTAGCAATATAAATTTGTACATCTCTTTTATAACCGAGTAACAAAACCTAGCACTAATATAAAACATAGGCTTATATATATATATTTGGTACAATAGCTATACCTTATTTTCTGAGTTCACATTCTTCTGGTGTATAATATCCTTTTATTCCATGTGGCTTCTATATGCATTCTATTTTGGCTACCCAAAATGGCTCAAAAGGGAGACATTAAAAGAGTGAGGAATGTGGATTACAAGCAACAGGCGACACTTCTTAGAATCCATAAACTGGTTAAAAATCATGATTTCTGTCAAGACCAGAAAATAAGTCATCCCCCTCCCAATGAGCAACTTACATATCAAAACAAGATGAAAAGATATAAGGCCAGAACGCAGCATAAAAATCTAAGCCTTGTTGTGAGAATCAGCACAGATACTATGCATAAATATGGTGTTCAGATGTTGAGATCCTCTTTAGAAACTCCCAACTTTCTTTCATCTCCTTGGCCTGGATCAGTATAAGATACTTTTTCTTTCTATCTGCTTTCCTTTTCTCTCTCTTTCATTTCCCTTTTTGGGAGGTATATTATATTTGTGTGAATGAGAATGTATGTAGAACATATTCTAAAGAAGTCGTTAAAAAGCAATCAAATGTATTTCTGGCTTGTTCAGTGAGATCTTCACCATCTATGCTCTGATCCCGCATATAAGATCAATAACAACACGCATAACTAAATCAAAGGGCCGGTGCAATAGATTAGGCCCAGCACAAACATCTAGCTCTTTCCATGGGAATGTCCCCAACCATACTATGCCGAATAATAACTGCCTTCAGATTAATGATATTTGGTAAGGAGGGAGCACGGTGGTTTCCTAAACTTTGCTCCCAGTTTTTAAATGTTGGTAAATGCATGCTGAGTATTATAAACCATCCTGGAACTGTTTATAGCAGCAGTCACAGTGAGACATTTTAAAATTCCTGCCTTACCCTTGTAAAAGCAAATACAAGAAAGAAGATATCGATGGAAGGTGGGGATGACCATTACAGGTAGGCATTTATAAGACAGTTAAAAGAACTAGAGAAAAACATGCTATTCAAGCAAAAAGCTGCTTGGTTGAGCAAACCGAACACACGATTCATGGTAACT